>NDFZ01005404.1:522017-598140 GCA_002192655.3 Mamestra configurata
ATCTTTTTTTTTTCTTTATTTATTTATTAGGGACATTTGTGATCGCAATGCGTATGTCAGTCCCATCGTACCCTAAATACACATTATTCATATCTGGGCCATGAACCTAAACAGACTCTTCGCATCATCGCCATTTGGTTGAGCCAAGATTTTATTAAATGTGCTTGTTAGTGTTAAAACACACAAATATGACTAACCGACCGGTAGACAGTCACACACATTACTGACAGATTATAATATGACTATATTACTGGCAGATTCCTAAACGAACCAAAAGAGCCTAAAAATAGTTTAAGAGAAATATACATTTGACTCTCTTCGTGATTCTCTTAGTGTAATCTTTAATAGTAAATACCTATAAACACTATTTAAGAATTTTACCCTTCAGCTCTTAAGTTAAAATCAGTGCGTCACCTCAAAATTTCTCAGCCTCGCAGTAACAAAGCCTGTTTTCAACTGCGATAATAATACTACAATAGTAATACATTCTCGGGTAAAGTGACACTGGGGGACACCTGTACAGGGTCGGCAGAACTGGTCACGACTCACTTGTACCTACTGCACCTATAGGTACCTAATGTACTGAGTTAGTGGGACTTTGTCAAGCCGTGATTGATGCTGACATGTAGCGAAGTTAAGGGGCTTAATATTGTGATAATGATGGTGGCTGATATAAAGTATGGGAAAGGAGGTTTGAGATAATGATGGTGTGAATAGAAGACAACGTCGATGAGAAAAGGAAGCAGCTTAACAACTACAGAGAAGAGGTGGAGGTTAAGATGTAGCAGAAGAAGCTGTACTGAGATGTGAATTTGTAATAGAGCTCAAATGATAGCGGACAGTATTAAGGAAAAATTTAATTGTGTAACAGTAGTATGATCATGAAAATGGGCCAAAAAGATTCGGTCCCATTAGGCCAGAATTAGAACATCAGTGGACATCGCGATAGACCAAGATGATGGTGGGGAGAGGAACTCGACTCCTACCAAAAAGGCTGGCCTGACCTAGCAAAGAACAGAGATGTGGAAAAATGAAGAGGGACGCTTTTGCTCAGCAGATAAAATAGGCTAGATAGATACATAGACTAACTAAGCAATAACCCCAACTCACCCAATCAATCTGCCAACAGAACCACACGGCATCCAATATTTTTCCAAACAAATACTCCCATTTAAACATTCTTAATACAAAACCACGTAATACATTACGAGGGACACAGTGACATTAAGTATCGTTAGCTGTCGAGGTCGTGGGCCCAGTCACGAGTACCTTGTATCGTGTACCTGATGCACTGACAACGACGTGTCGACAAGATGGATGCCGGCAGGAGATAGGTGCCTGTAATTGAGATATTTTGACGGTAAATGTTGAAGGTGTCTCAATTGAGGAAGGGGTGTTTCTGTCAGATGATGATGTGCAGGTGTTGTGAAGGAATGAAAGGACTGTTGGAATAAAAATATAAATGTAACAAGTAAAAAAATAGGTACCATTTTTATTTTTCGATGTCTTAAATATCATATCCAAAGAAATCGAAGTTCATGCTTCTTATTTGGTCATCATGAGAAATAAAAAACCTTTGAAAAATAAGATAGAAATAAATCTAACAGAAAGAGCATTTGGCTGTTAATACCAAGAAACTACCGGGGTTTATTAATTTTATTCGCATTATACGGTAATTAAAATAATAATATTTGCAATATTATGGAAGTCAAAGGTGATTGCCATAATATCGTAAATCTCTCAACAAATACCGTGAGACGAAAGCTATAAAACCAAAATAGTAAATCACCTGCGAATTTATTCCAGCGATGACTTTTTTAATATCAATTTAAAAATGTCTCCTAGGTGTGTACCAGTTTTAAAAACCTAAATACTGATGCTATGCGTCAGGATTTATAAAAGGAAATGTCGTCAAAAACCTACACTATCATAAAATGTGTAAGGTTTCAAGTAGGCAGCCCTAACTGTCACAGTGAATCAGAACGAATAAGGTAAAGGATAAACAATGTACTAAAACATTGACTAATAGGTACTAAATAGCTCTTATACAAGATAACTGTGAAGTACTTGATTATCTTTAAAAAATATCTGTTGATATGAGGATTAACAGGTAAAAGAACAGAAACTTAAAAGAAAGCAAATGTAAGAAAACTATAGAAACAGATAGTTTTCATTGATCAATTGACGTCACTACTGCAGCTTTCAATAAAGCTACCGAAGAATTAAAAACTACTAAACTGAACACAAAGTCCAGACAAACAGACAATTGAAGTATTGGTGCTAATACATCAAACGCTAACTTGATAGCTTACGTCAATCCAATAATTAACTTTTCTGGGAACACTACAGCTCTGTCCACAATAGTGTTTAGTTCCACAAATACAACTAAAGCTTCCGATCGATCAATGCGGACTTAAAATACCCAACTATCGTTTTGTCTCGAAATGTCAGTATACATTTAGGTCAATTTTCATTTTGTGCCACCTATGGGGCTATGGGTAATGTAGCTTCTCGACCAATGGATGGTTTATGAGCCGTCAAAGCCGATGACATGGTAGACCATGACAAAACCATAAGAGCCACGTTAGACTACACGGTTCTAGCGGTAAACACTATTGAAGGGCCCCGACGTCTTGGGGAGATGTTATTGATAGAATTTATCAGCGATCGAGTTCGGTGGTTGGTTCGAGGTGTGAGCGGGAGCGGGTTGGAGATGAAGCAGATGGAGTGATCAAGAAATTCCTTTTTTTAAACAAAGGAGATGGAGAAAAACTGGAGTTCATTAATCAGACGGTTTTCCTAGGTATCACATTGGACGAGAAATTACAATGGGGGCCTCATATAACATTTCTTGCGGGTCGTCTAAGCTCAGCCGCGTATGCTGTTAGAAAGATAAGACAGTTAACAGACGTAGAAACCGCACGTTTGGTTTACTTTAGTTACTTTCACAGCATTATGTCGTACGGTATCTTGCTGTGGGGTCGGGCTGCTGACATTGAATCCATATTTATTTTACAAAAGAGAGCTGTCAGAGCCGTTTATAATCTGCGTCGCCGTGATTCTCTTAGGGAACTTTTTAAAAAGATTAATATTATGACAGTCCCTTGCCAATTCATTTATGAAAATATTATGTATGTGCGGAAAAACCGACATCTTTTTAGTAAAATTAGTGATAGACATAATTTTAATACTAGAAATAAAGACAAATTAGATCAACCATTTTTTAGATTAGCTAAAGTCCACACTTCTTTCATGGGGTATTGTGTTAAATGTTACAACAAAATACCTTCTGACATATTAGAACTAAATGAAAGAAAATTTAAAACTCATGTTAAAAGTACACTTTGTGAACAAGCATATTACAAATTAGAAGATTACATTCAGGATAAGAATGCTTGGAAACATGCTGGTCCTGCTCCATAGGACAATCAAGGGTGAAGGTCAAACTGGTATGTATTAACTTTTTTATATATGATATACTGTTTCTTTTTTTGTGTTTTTATTTTTCTGTTGACTCACACACTGTTGTTTAATTAATGGTTCCAATATTTGTAAATATGTGAGTTTACCATTTACCTAAATTTCTTTAGGAAATTAATAAATAAGTTTACCTCTGCTGGTGATACTTTGTTCTTATAAGTAGCATTCTCTGGGTGCATCACATAATATTAAATTAATTTTTGTGTACCAAATTTTGTAAAATCATTATTTGAAAAGAGTAACTATGGAGTTTCTTGTCCGTTCTTCTCCATAAGAATCTACCTTTCCGAATGGACAGTAGAGTCACTTTATTAATGTAACATTATTATTTTACTGAACTGTAAACGATGACATTCAAAAGTGCCGTTTAATGGCCTAATTGAAATAAACGTTTTGACTTTGACTTTGGTATATGTGTTAATTTCTACAGAAGCCAGCAATCAGTACCCGTAACGGATTAAGCCGTTTATGATTGCTGGTTTAACTTTAACTATAAGACTGCAAAAGACCACATTTAAGTGTTTCTGAGTCCATTACTTACTTACTTACTTCGCTGCTTTGTATTCCTAGTTTCAAATAAAATAGAAGTCGTTAAAAAAGCACAAATTAATTTGCTAAAAGAAGGAATAGTTATGAAAAGGCTGCCATGCATGACTTAATAAAAAAAACTTGCTGGCGGTCTAGAGCTATGCGGAACAATGCGAAACATCTGAGTAAGTTAATTTAAAATAATCAACCTTATAATTAAAATAATAATAATCCAAATTATAAAAATTTGGAGAGGATATCAAATGCAAAAGCATGCAAATACAAAACCTTCTCTGAAACCGTGAGCGATTTAGTCGCCCGCTATAAGCTTCTCCCTTGCGCTATTGACACAAAGTTGAGCTGAACATCGGGCGTCAAGGCGCGTTACAGTCACGCTGTAAGCGAGTATACCTGCGACTTCAAGCGTCTTGCGGCCGCAGTCCCGAAGTCTGTTCCTCCTCATTTGGTATAGTCGCGTCCAAAGAGTTAATCCTTGAGGTTTCTTCGGCTTTGGATTTAGTCTCGAAGGTGTTGCTCGGATCGATGTACTGACGTTGAGGTGGATAGGATGTAGCAATTTTATGCTTCAATTTTTCAGACTATTATACAGTTTCATTTCACAGGGGACGAAGAGATTCTTGTTATTTTAGTGGCCTTAAATGAATTTACAGTGGGACTTTAAAAGCATGGGTGGTAAAATTCATTGCCAAAAAAATATGTCTCTTAAATATATTTGATGTCTGTTTAAACCGGAAACAGACACTTGTTTCAAAATCAATGGCGATAGCAAATTATAACATATCAGACAACATTAATTAATAACCTTGCTTTTTGTATCAAATTAAACAAGAAATATTTTCAAAATTATGACTCAACACGATAGGAAATAATAACTCGCTAATAAATCGCATGTATGTATGTTTGACGGCATGAGAACGACACAGTTAGCGCCACCTGTCGGCCGCTGCGTGAGTTACGGCGCGACACCACCGACTGTTAGGATACCTAGATTAAGTAAGTACTTTATCTAGCGAGTAACTATGCGGAAGTGTATATTATGACTTTAATCTTGTACTAAGAAGTTTATTGTAGAATTCAAAGTGCATTCAAAAACTAGCAGTTCAAATATTCAATTAGAGATCGTGGGAGAATTACAATGCTTGATGAAAAGGTTTCTCTCTATTTAATTTTACCTTAGGATTTATATTTCAAAATAAATAGATAAATTATAAAGCACTTTTCATGAAATAAGACGAAGAGTCAGTTTTACATACCATGAGAGAAGCATAGCATACGTCTTTTCATTATTTTCAAAAACGACAGCTAAACAGATGCAAGCAAACCCACGAGCTATACTAGACTATTTAATACTATCAATCCCTCTCACTCAACCAAAAGTTATAGCCTAACCCACTCTTATCGGCACACACGATATAAATAGTGACTTATGTAAACACTAAAAATAAAGCGGTCAATAATTTAGTTCCAGATCAGCGCCCGCCGATCAATCTGGCAGAATGGCAGGCCACTGGCATCAATCTGGCAGAAATGGCAGGGGGATGGCAGGGGATTGGCATCCGTCTCTTTGGCAACTAATCTATGAGTGTGATGACTGAACTGGGCAGTGAAGGACTGTTATGTGTGAAGGGTCCAAATAGGATGGGGGGATGCAAGTCTAATTGCGAAACGTACTTGCAATCGCTTTGAGTAAGCATTGGAACAATTTACACAGTATTGCATGACAAATCATTGAGTGTTGTTAAGTGTAATTTATTGTAAACTGTGCGTATAATGTAGTAGGGCTGAAACAATAAGTTAAAGCAAGCGTTAATTCCTTAAAAATCTGAACTGATATCTCTCTTGGGTACTACCAAATGTCATTTTCCGTCAATAACAGTATTTTTACCTTTTAGAAAGGATACAGAACTATGTTTAAGAAATTATTGATGAGTCGTAAAAATATTGAGCATGAATACAGCTCAAAAAATTAAGACCAATCGCTGTCAGGTGATGTTGTCAGTTTATAAACAGTAGGTGTATGTAGATGACTTTATTATCCCTGTCTCTGTCGTCCTACCATTTCCGTGGCGTACCTGTGCTTACAGAGAGTAATATTATTTTAGCACCAATTGTAGCACCTAGTCGACATTACATTCAATCACTGCGACATCTATTACAAATAAAAGGAGCATCACCCACTCAAGCTATCAACATCTCTCCATCACAGATACCGTATAAAGATAAGCCTCATTCTATATTTATTCCTCTGTCCGTCTGTACATCGCCATCTCCGAAACGGTAACTCACGTCGCCAATAACAATTTATATCGATACCGAACGGTTATTGAATAGACCATCGATAAAGATTCTCGAAAATCGAGAATCGAGTTAAGTGAATATGCCTGCAACGATCTATTTTCGTTTTACAAAATCGTTTTTGCACCTTATTATTAGAGGTGCAAGTTTGAATTTTATTTGACAGTTTCGCTAGTGATGGCAAGAGTAAATTGGTGATTCTCTATTAATAGGTGTTTCTAGGTATAATTTAAATAATTTATTGGAATATTTGCGTCGTGCTAATAAACATGTCGAATCACCGAGTATCACAGTCTTTTTTACATTTTTGTTCTGTATATCGGATGATAATCGCCTTGTTGAAGAATTAATCAGATATATTTGGCTTAGCGCTTTCGTCGGATTTCGTCATAATATTACAAACGAGTTTGCGCGGTTTTTAATCGATTATTATGAGGTTCAACGCTTGCAGAGTTATTTGATTTATTTCTCTGTTATCAACGATTAATGTCGGTATTTTGTGAAACTTTAACCGAAGAGATGACCTTGAGCGAAATTTGGTATGCTTACTAGAAAGTCCGTAAGTTTGTCAAATTTTATTTTTATTACAAAAATGAAAAATAAATTCGTGTTTCCTGATTAAAAGGTTTTCTGCAAAAAAATCAAGTTTTTCAATATAATATGGAAGGCTCAACTAAAACACATTATATTTCACAGTAATCAGCATGGAAATGGGACGCTAAATAGATACGAAATGTTTTCTGTGAAAGTCTACGAAAGATCCTATTTCATGTTAATCAAAACACTTTATTTACAGTAATATTATACCATAATTATTGAATATTAATTAAACAAAGTCCTTATTCAATAAACGAGGAATAAGAAGCATCAAAATTTCTTCGTCTCCTAAACCCACACCATTTATAAATATAGATATAAAATCCTAATTCACTTTAAATATCGATAAATCAATCGATTTCGAAATCGATTAGCATTTTAAAACACACAATATCGAATGATCGCTTTATGGTTGTAACGTTCGAATACTGGCCGAGGGCCTATTCGAATCACAGTTTTAAGTTTCGAATTGAATTAATCGCCGATTGAGATCCCGTTTTTATTTGTAATCGGCTGTTTTCATTCGATTTTTTTTCTGTAATAGTATATTTTGTTAGCGATTAGCACGATATTAATATTATTTTTATTAGACGTTACTGCTACGATTACTTCGCTCCCAAATGTTAGAGATCGTGTTAAAATGCCGTTGGTTCTGTAATAGGCCGATTATCGCCATATTTGGCTTTGAATATAGATCGTATATTAATAACACAAACTTATAATGTCTTCCGTGTGATTTTAGTAATTACTCTGTACTGTTATTTTATGTAAAGCTGTTCGTATATCAGTCAAACTAATTTTGCATGAAATTAAAGCACTACTTCTCAATTTTAAAAATTACTATAGGAATCAGCACACTTATCTTAACCTAAATTCGAGAGACGAATTAATTAATCTGATCTTAAATATTTTAAAATTGTTTTATACAGCTCTAAATATATAGACTTAAACATAACCTGTAAATCAATATAAATCTCATTCAATCAAAAATTGGTGACTCCACTAAAAAGGTACCTGACTTATGATCTAAATACCTTTATCTTCGATTTGTCACCAAATATTCGTTCGTATATCTCAAGCAGCTTCCATTTATCGGTAAAATTTACGAGTCGTCATTTTAACCGTTAACGCTTGGTACGATATAGGAATCGGTCATAATTAAAGTGACGAATTCCTAGCATAAAATAATACATTTGGAACGATACCACGCGACCGGATTCCGCCTATGCAAATATTAAGTGAATTATACAAGAGTCAAGCATCACGCTACCGTTAGTTGGACTCAGCTGTCGCTGCTAATAAATGTATGATGTACAAAACTAAAGGAATGCAGCAACATATAATTAGGTCGAGTTTTGAATGGTTGTTCATCAACTTAAGACATAGTATATTTTAGATAGTGGAAGACGGGAAAAACAGCGAAATTAAGTGCTTTAAACGATGCGCCATTATCAAGAGATCTTTGTAGATAATAAGAAAACCAGGAAATTTAGGATTTCTCTTCATCGAAATTTAGGATTTGTTCCAGATTCGCCCCACTTTTCGTTCCTTTCCATTCATATGATTATTTGAGTACTGTTGGACCCACTTTTGGTTCCCTCTTCGCCTTATTTTGTTTTGTATGAAGATTATGTATGCTTATAAATTACAGTCAGTTTGAAAAATGTCTTGAAAAATTACTAAAATTACTTCTGAAAATGTTAGCTTTGGGCCACCATTATTTAACAGTTGACTAAGCCTCTTCATATGATTTTGTGCATCTATCAGGTTTAAATATTCTAGGAACACATCGCCTTTTATATCCTCTTTAAACAGTGAGTGTTCGTGAGGCAACCTGGACAGTATTATGTGTAGATTGATGCAGCAATGCTTACACCTATGATGGTGACGAATTAACCGTTCTTGAAGACCTACGACTCGATCATGTTCGACAAAAGATGACCTATGACTCTAACGGCATAACTAAAGCAAAACTAAACTTGCATTTAAACATTTAAATTCTTAAGTTAGGGTCGGATGTCGTTAAATCCAAAATGGCGGCTTGATGTCTTATCGACACCGAATTTCCGATGCGAACATGTCAATACATACGATTTCCATAGATTAAAAGAGTTTCAAAGTGTCCCAAAATCATTAAAAAAAACAGAGCTGACATGGTCTGACGACACAAGATGTTGACATTAATTAGTTGAAACATGTTCTTTTTTTACGACAAGTATAAATCTCACATTTAATGTTTCCTAAATTGATTTTACACAACAAACATTAATACTTCTATGGCACATATTTATCTTGATCCAAGTTGTTATTAGCGTGAAGCATTTAAATCTATTTTATTTTGATTAGATTGATTGAAATAAGTTTATGAAGCTGTTCATGGGTATCTCCATTTTCTAGTCGTTTTTTAGTATTTTGTGAGTCATTATGTCCTGTGAGTCATTAGATCGAAAAGATATTACCTTGTTCCGTTGATGGCTAAAGCAAAGCGTTGACTTAAAGTTGTTCTACCACAGAAGTCCTTATATGCCTTTTTATGTTTCTGGTTTAGATGCAGCTGTCAATCTTGTTTCTCCACCTATATTGAGGTCATATTCAATATCTTTATCCTTTGGAGACGCATTTACAAGAACTATTAAATTGCAATCAAAATCTTGTTAATCAATCTCACTAATCGCCAAATAAATGAAAAGGAATGTCCTATTGATTTAATTGAGGTGCTGGTCTTATAAAGCGAGTTAACCTTAATCATGTAATATATATATATATCAGCCAATTGCCGTCCACTGCTGAACGTAAGCCTCCCCCAAAGATCGCCAACCATCCCGGTCCTGAGCGGTCCGCATCCATCCGCTGCCAGCCACCTTCTTTAAATCATCGATCCATCGTGCCGCAGGGCGTCCCACACTACGTTTACTTACAAATCATGTAAGTGCTAAGTTAAAACTTGCATTCTTGTTTTTAATACAAAAATATCGGCCACAAGTCTACGTTTATTCAACTTAAGGTCAAGATAAAATTACATTCTAGCAGCAATACCTATCGATTGTCGAGAAGACAAAATTGGTTGATCACGTGACATTTCGACAGCGCTTCTCAATCCATACATTTGAACTGCAGTGGGATTCTGTATACATCTTACGAGCATGAAGTGGACTGTCAATGCATCTTGTTTGTATGGATTGACAGTTTACTTCATGTTCACTTCGCTTAAGCCGACACGGACTGATGTTTACAGAATCGCACTACTGTGTACATCTCACAGTGTAAACTTAGGTTAAGTGAACATGAAGTTAGCTGTATATCCATACAAAGCATGACAGTTCACTTCATGCTCACTTCACCTACGTTGACACTGACAGATTTTGACAGCATAGATCGACTGTGGGCTATCGTCATCGGCGTAATTATGAAAATGACACTGCCTAAAGCCTTGTCACCTTGTCACAGTCTGTCACCCCTCTAGCACATAATTACACACAGCAAGCTACATAACACGAACGCAATGCATTATTGCGCCACTCTGACCTGTGGGTCGCGTATCATTGACCCAATGCGCCTAAATCTACTAGATACATGCGTTATCACCACTTTGAACTTATGTTTACCTACTATTCTAATTTACAACAGACATGGTTTATCAATAACATTCATTTTGTCAATTTACTATTTTGCCGTGTGCCTCTCGTCAGCTGTCTCCTAAAATTGTATATTTATAATATTCCTCTTTTTTTCGCTCTTTATTGTTTATCCTTTCCGGCCATCTGTCAGATTTTTCCTTTACTGAAGTTTTCCTCATAAAAAACATTGTTTCAAATTTGTGACAAGTCTAGAAGTGGACTTATCGGTTCTTAGTTTTACAACTAAGAACCGATAAACTAGAAATCTGGGGACCCTCTGATCTGTCGATTACAAAAACGTTATGCTTTTTTTTCTGTTTTATGACAACCAACACTGACCCACCTAAGAAAACAACAGCCATAACAAAGCTCCTACACACAAGATAAAATTCAGTTCCACACGAGATATCCCCGTTCACATGAGCTTGCAGAAACTCCATACACCATAGACTAAAACTTCAAAATACCTCTTCCCAGAGCTATCAAATTTCTAGAGGAGATTAGCTATTTATAGGCTATTTACTTCACAGATACCTGTAATATACTCAGGCGCCGCCATGAGATATGTGGCGACACTTAAATATAGACAAGGATGCTGTATTTATGTTTTGACGATAATTTTGTATGTACTTGCCACAATAAATTTTGATGATGAAAATTACAATGTGTGTGTGAATTAATTTTGTTTCCATCTGTCTTCAGTTTTATGTGTGTCTATCTCGAAGGTGAGTGGTGTAATGTGTGAGTTTATTTGGCTCATAATCGTACTAATAAAATAAAATAATTAATATCCAGTGCAGTTTGAAAGCAACCAAGTGCAACAAAATCGTGTTTGATTACGAAAGAGATCTATAGCGCTAAAACTTAATAAAATCTACTATTTTGAATCGTATCCGACTGCGCTGGGCGGAATTCGGGAAGTTGCGTGGTATCATCTCGTCTCACATACGTGTCTCAAGACGAAAGTCTACGACCAGTGCATGTTGCCAGTGATGACTTATGGAACTGAAACGTGGTCGCTCACAATGGGCCTCATCAGAAGTCACCCAAAGAGCAATGAAGAGGGCAATGCTCGGAGTTTCATTGCGTGATCGAATCAGGAATGACGATATCCGCAAGAGAACCAAGGTTACCGACATAGCCCGAAGGATTGCCAAACTGAAGTGGCAGTGGGTAGGGCAATTTGGTTGCAGAACAGATGGTCGATGGGGCCGAAAAGTTTTGGAGTGACCAATGACGTGGTGAGGGTCGCGCGTAGCCGATGGATGCAAAACGCACAGATCGGCTGTTGTGGCGACACTTGGGGGAGGCCTATGTCCAGCAGTGGACGTCTTTCGACTGCTATGATGATGATTTTGAATCAAAAGAATTTTAGAGAATATTGTATACTTGGGTTGAGGGATGTCGTACGTAGTTACTTTTCGGTTGTGGAGATCAGATCGGAAGTCACTACACTTAAAATGCTGGTATTCAGCTGAATCATGTTAAACTTGAAGACTTTCGACATTTTACACTTCTGCCAAGTCCCGTATGATTAAAAGCATGATAATACAGTATTGATGTGTAAAAAACTGATGGGCTGACGTCGTTCACCGTCGGGCTGAGCGTAATCAGCCGTGAGCGTAATCCACTACTCGTGTTACAGGGGAAGGGTATGTTCACAGAGGAGTCTAGGAGGCAATGTATTGTGTGTTTTGAATTTTGTATTTTTCTGGTAAATTTGGAACTTCCCCTCAACAACAATACATAGCTGTTTGCCATATTAAATAGTTTTTTTTTTCTACAGTCTATGTGTCAAAACATCACAGACCCAGGCTGCAATTTTTAGAGTCAATAAAGGTGCAAAAACTAAAGCTTTCGTACCACCGGTATTGGACTCTGAAAAATATATACTACTTTTGAGCTATTTATATAATCTATATATACTACTTTTCAGCTATTTATATAATCTATATATACTACTTTTCAGCTTGAATTGCCATTCCATAAGTAAACATTTTTCAGTACGTTTTCAGGATTTATAGAGCTTTTATTGTTGTATTATCTCAAAAGAACTTCGAACTTAAAAGCGATTCCAAGAAAACCTAATAAAAAACTTCTGCAAATCGCATTTTACCACCAATGTAACCGCGTCCTAACCCCCTGCGCTTGCGCATTCTCCAGTTTCATTCATAAAGTGGCGTACAGCAGGATGTCGGAGATGGGAGCTCACGTTACGAGGTCGCCGAGCGAGGCGACGCTACTTACGATATGCTTACTGTGAGCACACCTCGTACAACCTCGAAATATTGCCTGAATTGTATTGGTAGTTTTAATTGGTATAGTGGTGATGTTGGACGGTACAAAAATCAGCATCGAAATGGGAATTATTTGCAGATTCGTAGATGTGTGTGGCGTTTTTGTTTTTCTTTGTTAACTTGACAGGTGAAGCCAAGGACTTGCGGAAATCGAAAGGTGATCAAAAGCGTCTTATATTATCTGTAAGTGGCGTGAGTATTTTCAAAGTTCATTCATTTATAGGTATTTATGATACAATGCGCAACATCTAGGTAATAGAATAACATTTTGTGCAATATGACGCTCCAATAATTCTACACTCCACCGCCAGAGATCGTAAACATATGTATATATAGTTACAGTTAGTAAACGCCTAAATGGCTCGCTACGCAGATAAACAGCTACATTAGTAACACATCAACCACTACTAAAATCCCTAATTACCAAAATATTTAACAATGTGCAACAAATTACAGCATTCATAACCCGTGCACCGTCGTGTGGGGCCACGCAGCCGGCGATTACGCAGTTAACGATCTAACGCCAACCCGACAACTGTTTACGCGCGTTTATTGACAACTAAACTCACTTTACGGCCTCAGGGCAGGCCCTAAATCTATTCACCTAATGATTTATACGTAATCGTCACTTTTTATGGCCTTATCCAATAATTGGACGAAGTTTACTAAAACCTGATCAAACAACGGATGTGTTTTGACACGATTATATTTTTATTACGAGTTTTAGTATTTTACGGAAATCGTTCATCAGAAGTTTATTGCGAATGCTATGGGCTTTTTTATGGTTAGATAATAAATATTTGACTGTGGAAATAAGTTATTAAGGCGGTAAAAAAACTATGATTATGTTAGCACAGATGTCATAATCGTTGCGTCAATCGATATTCTTGTGGGCTTTAGTGGCGATTGGATGAGTCATATATTTAGTTGGGTCCCACGCTAGCCACTGTATCCTCGAGACTATAATCCAGCAAGCGTCTGCACATCAGCGCCCTTAATGAATAGCGACCAAATCGCCTTGTAAAAGTTTACGACTGATAAAATCAGTTATAAAACTCTATGAAGCCGTAAATTCAGCGGGCATCGGGCCGATCGTTTAAAAGACGGGAGCTATTCCGAAGTCTATAAATCAGGCGATCGGGTGTATTCGGGCCTATTCGGGCCCGATCGTAAAGATTAACCGCGCTCACTGTTTGTAAACACTACTTTTATGCGGATTCGACAGATTTTTTTTCACGATTTTTATGATGGCGGTTTATGAATGTATATGCTTGTGGTGTGATTGATTCCGCTTTATATTGTTCATATTTTATTTGCGTAAATCAATGTTGCTTTTCGGGATATAGTTTTATGGGGAGCAGTCAATTCTGTGTTGGATGATGCCACAGTAGCAGAAAATACAGAAGAAATGGCAGAAGCTCAAGACCGGTCTCTATGTCCAGTGGACACAATGTAAAACCCCTCTAATTAGCATGACTAAGACCAACTTTATAATTCAAACCGCAAATCTTCACACAATTCATCAATAGCCTCGCTAACAAAGACACCCCATCATCCAACTCTTCCGTCAAAACCAATAAAGGGTTCCTAATAAAAACTTAAAGACTGGAAGTCAAAGTTAAAGTCGTAAAAACAAGGAAAGTGCTGCGCCAAGGTTTATTGTGCCTCGACATTTTGTGGCTTAACAATTGTTTTCTCACATACATAAAAAGGGGTAATAAAACTTCTGTCGGTCAAATGATTACGGAAAGCGTAAAAAATGCGTGAAGGCCCGAAGTACCGAACAACTGTTGTTATTCGAGGGCATAAGTTATTCATTAGCTTGACGGTAAATCAATAATTGGAAACCTACCTGAGGTTTTGTGTACCTGGGAAGGTATTTTTTTACAAAAATGTCGGTGTGAATATATATGTCGGTGAAAAGTATGTAGTCTTGACAATAATGGGACAGTATTTTACAAGGACCTTTTTATTTGAAAGGTATTTAGTTATAGATCGTATCTTTGTGCATTATTTTTCTTGCTTCAAGGAGTATGTTCAGCTGGACTTATTTGTTATATAATTATTTCTTCGGGATGTTTGGACGAAACCAAACCACCTAAAGCAAGCTTTGCTTTTCTGTTTGATATGGTTTCATGTGGTGCTTAAACTGATTTTTCCTTTGTAACCAATTTATTGCAATCTCCTTCAACTCTGCCCTGACCTACACCAATTTCCCTATCTCCACTTGCATAACCAAAACCAGAAGAGACAACAAGATTCCTACAGTTACAACTACCACCATTATATTCATTCTAACTGGTACACAAATTGCCAACAATAGGCCGAAGAGAAAGTCTGTAAATCAAGGCTGGAACGAGCCATAAATTGTACTAAACTATGGAGAGTTTTTATTATTTTATTGCATTGTTGTCTGTGATTGCGTTACGCTGATTTTGGGCAGCTGGTGCGGTTGTGTGGTCACTTGCTGGCTTCGGGAGGGGAAGAACAGGTAATGATGCAGGTAAGATATGTTAATTAGGTGCTTGGTATAATTTGTTTCTAAGTGTGAAGGTTTGATTCAAGTTTTAGGTTGAGCAGTTTGGGAGATACTGAACTCGAACTACAGATGCAGATATTTTAGACTACTTTTCAAAACCATTTTGTAACTTCGTTAATTTTTTTGACTTCTTCATCCACATGATTATCACTGGTAGTGGGCTACCACAAAAAAAAACAAAAACTTCAAAATAGCAAATGACATAAGATTATGTCAAATTCTGTCTGACCCAGAAATAAAAGCTTTGTAAAGATATCTTCAAGATCAATTCCAAATAATTCCAGTTGAATAAACAATCATTTAATTTAAGTATCAAAGCTAAACTATTGCAAGTATTTAAGTTAGTCCTGGCAACTATAATAATTGATCAATCAGAACAATCCTGATAAGTTTGTCTAAATCTAGCTATTAATCTTTTAGTCAAGGTAATCTGACATTGTTATCGAGCCCACCTCTAGTATTATTGCTTTTATAGGTTAGTATTGTATGTGATTTTAGTGTTTATTAATTATTGTTTAGTAAAATACTTAAAAAAGAAAATTAAGCCGTTGGTCCCGGCTGTCATTTGCAGATCTTTGTCAGTCGTTACGGATTGTCAGAAGCCAGAAAATCTGACTCCAGTCTTGCCAAGAACTGCCGTGTTACCCAGTTAATGGGTTGTGGAGGTCTGGTAGGCAGCCGCTCCGTGTACAATACTGCTATTCAGCTGAATCTAGTTTGACTGGAAGCCTAGTTGGGAAAAAGGCTAGGCAGATGATGATGTTTAATAAAAATACTATATCAAAGGGAACAGAATCGCATCATTCTTGTCCAAGGTTGGTACGTGCAGAAACAGTATAGTTAAAGCATTTGCTGATAGAATGATTGCTATCAAGACCTACAAGCGTGGGCTGGAAATAGCTGCTTAAGTGTTGTTTTTTTATTTTTTTTATTTGTGCCCATTTTTTATTTATCTTGTGGTTATTATAATTATTATTATTGTTTTTTATTTAGGTAATTGGTATTCATTGAACTTGAATCCGAATTTATGGACATCTTATTTTTGTTTTATGTGGGAATGAGTATATATTAATTTATTATTATTTTAAATTATTAGCATTTTTTATGTATTGAATTATTAATATTTATATTAATAATTTTTTTTTTCATTATTATTATGTAAACAAATGTATTCTTTTTAAATGTGGATATGGACCTTGCATGGTCTGCAATAAAGATTTATTATTATTATAAATGGGGCCCCAAAATCTGGCAACACATAAGAATAAATCTTAAAGTTGAGTGGAAATCTCATAAATTTCTAAATTCCTATCGGGAAATACTTATTTAATCCTCAGAAGTTCCGACAAGCTGACAGATTTTTTGCAATCTCAATTAGTACACAAAAACCAGTAAGTAGAGTTACATAGTATGTTTATAAATATTAATATCGATTAATATACATGATTGCGATGCCGGCGCCGGCGCATATGTGGAGGGAGCTTTGGTGCAAGGACGAATGAATTGCATGGTGGGCTAGAGAAACAGCGGGTGGAAAAAATTGTTAGCTTAAGACACGTTTTAGAAATAATAATTTTGAGTAGTTAATTTAGTAATTATTACAAAACAAAATGTCTGTTAATCAATGTTTAGGACTGAGCTTAAATTTGAATGTTTACTTGAAGTTTTTACCCTCCTACTAGGTACTAGATTTTTCAGAAAGATAAAAAAAACATATCTAAATTTTCCAAACTAAAACTGAAATAAATGAGTTTCAATCTTAGGAACCTTAACATTTTTCAGAAAGATCGTAGCGTTACTCAACATTCAAAATCTTTAAGTAAAGACGTCGACGTCATCTTAATCTCGCCTTCGCTAATCAAAGTGACGTCACCATGGTAATCCATGACGTAGGTACCCGCAGCTTTCGCGGCCACGCACCGCCCAACCCGCTCAGCTTTACACCCATTACAACTGACAAAAACCCGTATAATAGCGAAAATAAATATTATTTATCGCTTCACGGTGGCTTAGTTTCATACAAAAAGACCTATGAATTATTACTTAGTACATTTGCGTTTTGTATGCCACTTTTTTTTTCTATGGTCATAACTTAATATTTATTGCGCGTTTTAGTTGGATATTCAGAATCGTCACGTCACGGTCCCGGTTTCAATTGTTCGCTGCGACAAATTATTCTCGTAGAAAGTGCATGGCAAACGAATTTCGACTTTAAAACAATGGGAAACAGCACACTGTTCGTATACAATCGACGCATGTATAACTTTGTGACATAGTGTAAAAAAGTTGCGCTGTTGAGAACAGTAAGTCAACGTATCTATCTGCAGTTGAATGTAATTTAATAGGCGTGGATTAACTGATTATGTTACTCTGTTGCGTCAGTGGCGTGCCCGGTATGAGAAGCGATGAAGTCTTTAGCTATAATTGAGACTTCAAACCGTTGGTATGACGTGTCCTTGATTTGCATCAAATTGATTGAGGTAATTGATATGCAGTTTTAATATTTAAATCCCAATAATGAGTAATAGAGCTGTTTTAGCTTCTATCTCACCTATTATAATGTAAATTTATTGCATTCCTGTGTTATCAAGGCAATACGATTTGATATAAATATTGAATTTTATGTGGGTAACAAAAACGTTTTCTGTGCCAATCTTCTATTAACAATGTCTGTTGTTTTTCTAATTATTGTGCCCCTACTACTGGTCAAAGGTCTCGTCCAGAGTAATCCACTCTTCTCCTCTTGCCTTCTTCAGTCAACTTCCTAGGAACACCACATAAGTAGCTTAAATTTCTCCGGACCCACATTATCCAAACAAATCGCAATTCGCTGTACATTTTCATGTGTTATGTACGACAGTTATATTAAGAACTTATGAATAGCACCATTTTTAGTAACGCGCAACGTCCCCAAACGAGCCCTTCTACAAAAAGCCCTATTCTTAACGAATGCCCTAGTATTGTTATTGAATGACCTCGTTCTGCTTGGCATAGGTAAGTATGCCTGTTTCTTACGTTCGGTTTTGTTTTTATGTAAGGGTCAATTCGTACTAGCGCAGAGTCCAAGCGCATCAAAACGTCAATCTGAACTTTACCATAGCAAAACTCACTCTAAGATAATCTTCTTAAGATGGTCTTTTATAATGCGCACAGCAAAGGAGTGGAACTCTTTGCCTGCGTCTGTGTTTCCGAACGCATACAACCCTAATCTCTTCAAAGTTAGAGTGAACAGGCTTCTTCTGGATAAGCTCGCTCCATCGTCGACTCTGTCATCTATGACCTAGACTAGAGTCAAGAGAAAAATATATTAAATAAATAAAAAATAAAAAAGAAGACGCGCGAATTCGCGCGCATTCAACGGAATTCGCGAGTCTGAGAAGACAAATTACTTAAAACAGATATGTGCATTACATTGTGGAGATAAGGGTGAATTTGGTAGGTTAAGTTTCAGATTGACGCTAACTAACTCTACTTCACTGTTCTGTGTTTTATAAATTGTGTTAAAATAGTCTAATTAGTTTCGGCCGTTCTGTCAAAATACAAGAATATTTATATTAAGCTAGCTTTTGCCCGCGACTTCGTACGCGTATTTCCCGTTTTTTCCCGTTCCCGTAGGAATTTCGGAAAATCCTATCTTAGTGCTCCCTTACATTCCCCAAGGAACCTACATGCCAAATTTCAGCTTTCTACGACCAGTAGTTTCGGCTGTGTGTTGTCTGTCATTCGCTCAGTAACGCTAGAGTTTTATATATATTGATTGACGAGTTATAATGTAAGTCACTTACCGTTTTCGTTCGTGTTGAGCCAACGGTAGGACGGCCGCGGCTGCTGCTTAGAGCGCATCTCTACTGCTCGCTCCACGTTCCCTCCCGGTCACTCTCTGTCATCTGAAAATGAGGAAACACAATATTGAATACTTAGTATTTCCATAAAAGTAAGTCGACTGTCATTTGTAGATCTTTGGCAGTCGTTATGGATGGTCAGAAGTCAGAATATCTAACTCCAGTCTTTCCAAGAAGCACCGGGCTACATAGTTAATGGGTGGTGGAGGTCTGGTAGGCAGCCGCTCCACGTAAAGTACTGGTATTCAGCTGTATCCGGTTAGCCTGGAAGCCGACCCAAGCAAGGAGGAGTTGACTTCCAAAAAGCTTAAAAACAGCTTCTTAAAACGATATACATAAACATTTTAAAAGTGCAAAATATACAGTACAAAGTTTAAGAAAAAACATCCTAATTCCGTCCTTAAAATATCTAAGAAATTAGCCATGATTGCAGATCGGTTTTAAACGAGCATGTAGCTTGTTTAAAACCCGCCTATAATGATTAAAGCTCGCTGAAGTAATTATTTTATTTGTTGTGTGTGTTTTTCTAATTATTGTTGTGTCACTAACATAGTTATAAGTTTATTTATTGTTACTAACACTATAATATGAGTCATCGTTGGTCTCAATAAATAATTTATTATTATTATATAAAACACATAATATTTTTGAATAAGGATCACTAAACGAGTCAGTAAATTAAAGTTATTTACTCTAGAATCGTGATAATTTATTTAAACACTATCGATCTAAGAGACCACTCAAGCCCATCTGAGCCTGATGGACGGACACGTGTCAAGTCATCAAAATAATGACAGCCGTTTTGAATTGCAAGAAATTAAGAGGTATTCCTATGGTTCTATGTTTATTTAGGTAAAAGATTAAGTAAGTAGCATTTTCACGTTAAAATTGTAACCCAAAAAGAGTTGGTGAAGACTATAACGCCAGACTTCAAGAAAACGGTGCCTGAGACGGATTTGGACGCGTGAAGTTTTTGTTTCACGTAAAAATTTAAAAATAATGCGTTTCATTAGGTGCTAACTATACATACATGACGTGAAGAAGCCTCCGAAAAATAAAATTAACTCTGCTTTTTAATTTTATTGAAATACTTAGGCTAAGTTTTGTGAACTAACCCACTGGTTCACATCGAATATTTCTGGTCAAAAATGTTTAGTATCGTATTTAATTGACTTTTAAAAGATTATCTCGATCGCCGCCGATCACTTCTTAAAACCGATGAGTAACATCAAAAAATCCAATGGCTCAAGTCACTAAACACATTCGAAAATATTCACGATAAATTAAAAGAAGAACCGTCATTAATATGAGGCAAGACACGACAAGATATCGAGAGCAAAATTGTGTTTGCTGCTGTCAAAATTTAAATTAAACCTTAATCCTTCATCATTAGGGTTGTATGTTGGCTTATCGAATGCATAACATCGTCGACAGTTTTATACAGAAAAATCTCGGAACTCGAACGATATGTCACACAATTTATGAGAGCCGAGCGATGCCGGCTGACGTGTTCCGAGTGATTCGAATAAGCCCCTCGTAATAAATTCGATATCAAACAGACAATGTCGTAATGCGATACAGTGATGTGCGATGCAGTGATAGGGACCCTGGATTTATGACGGACACTGTCTCTCGATTACCATTGTTGGGCGTTTTTGATTAATTTTGTTTTGTTTAACAAGATACGTACACGGGCACCGATATAATAACTTGTGATGTGTCCCAAATATCGTGTAGGTGTGAGCACTGTGGGCCCACTCAGTGATTTGTGATGGGCGACTTTCAAAAAATGTTTTTATGTGTACTCAAACTTTCATGTCCAAAAATGTTAAAAATATGGATTCGTTCGCTGTGAAGTAATATAAAACGGTTCGTGTTAATGTGATTCAAGAGACCGGAAATGTGAATGCATACTAATAAAATTCTTCCCTCTAAAGTGTTTGTGCTTAAATTTATGTTACCCCGAGATGTTCAATAAATTGCACACATACTCACACAAGCACTCGCCAGGTCTCATGTCGACTGTATTTATGATAATCATAGTAATATTATAAAGAGGAAAGTTTTTTTTGTTTGTCAGGGGTGAGTGGAAAACGAATATGTTATTGATACGACACATTGCTATTTTTCCAATTTGTTTTCTTCTCGCATGACTTTGAGGGAAATGTAAATTTTTATCGCAACCACTTTTTCTCTTTTTCAAGACCACTTTTAACCCGTTTTTAGCCAAACATGACACATGAACCTCGAATATCTATAAAAGATCCGAAAATACTAAACAGTACTTAAAAAAAAATCCAAATAAGTAGCTTAATCACCGCAACCTCCTTCAATCCCACTTAATTCTTTCATAACAAACATCAAACTCCCCGCCAGGTGACATTACCGCACCATATCATAAACCAATTGTAGAGCCATCAATATGTGGAGTATATATTTTTTTTATCACCAAGGTATTAACGCTGCCTTGTCTTAACGATTATTGGGCCGGTGGCTGTGAGCGGCAGAGGACATAGCGACGGACATATTCCGCTAAAGCCGTGTAAATCAGTCAGGGTAATGACGGAAATATACGGGAGGCGATAAGGAGCGGGCCAGTGGTGGCTGAGAGAGTACCTAAAGTAATAAAAAGTTTATTTAGTTAGTTATTTTTGGGTTTTGGTGATTAGAATGTTGATCACCCAAAGGCAAACAAATCTATATCTGTACTGCAAATTTGAGTATTAAGTTCTTAAAGTTACAGCATACTTGTAGTTTTTTTACACATTACATGAATTGCAAAGATTTTGTTTCGATTTTATTTATTTATGTACTCACAAAAAACTCAAAAGAGGAAGGTAAAAAAACAGATAGTGGAGCACTAAGCCGCCCACATGAAGAAAAAAAAACAGTGATATTGTTATTGCTATGATATTCTTATTATATGTATGTATATATATTGCAAAAAATTACAACGAATATCAGACAAATGACTCCCACAAAAATTTAAACATCTACATACCAACAACTTCGGCTTCCAAACATTAGTCCTCACACTTCACTGTCATTCAGCGTACATTGTACCCCGAGACATGTACCGCGCCGGCCGTAAAACCTCCCCGTATGTTTCCCACATTTATAGTGTCAATAAAGAATCGTCGCCCGATAACACACTTCAAGGGCAGTGCCATAAACTCCATACTATAGTGTTATTGGTGACTCGATTTATACACTTTTTTTTTCCATACAAGTTCCAGACAATTTATTAAGTGGTTCCACTGTGATCGCATTTTTTCTGTTTCTTTGATTAAACTTATTTGATTTGAGTAGGTATTAATTGGTCGTAAACACTTATGTAGCTTTAAAACTAGTTTGTAAAAGTTCCATACTTTTTAATTTTCCTTTGTTTGAATATTAATTTGTCTTGTTAATGTGTCTTTTGTCCTTGCAAAGTCGAATATCAAGTTATTTGTTAAAAAGAGATAAATTCGCGCATCAAGCTCTAGGCTATACTTTATTACTGTAATAAAACAGTTGGAGCCATTACTTGCCGTTTATTTTGCTGGAAAGCTAGCGCCATCTAGTTTACTAGGAGAAACTATATGAAGGACGTTGAACAAAACTTTGAAGATTTAATGAACATTAATTGTGATTTACGTGAAGTCATGCTGAGAAACTATCTAAGTTCAGATAAATAATAAAACGGTAATAGTATAACATTAATTATGCGTCAACACGAGTTTTTATGTGGTAAGAAAAAGCGCCATATCACATGCTCGCCTATTACTTTTTTATGATCATTTAATAGTGTGCGTATATATGAAATGACATTTCTGAAGGAAGCACATTGATAAAATTAAAGCTAAAAATAAAATACATTATTTATTAAAACCTATAATAGATTAACAGTTCCGAAATAGAAACAACATTTCTTCAAATGTTACTCTGTTAATTAACCAAAAACCAAACATTTTTGGCCAAGAGCATTGGCGATCGGCCATCGGCACACAGTGGGCAGGTGCCGTTTAGGAAAGCCATATCGACTGTCAAAAACTTGTAAAATATCGCCGTTCCTCGTCGGAGAGCCGCGGGCGTCGCGCGTCCCTCACAAAGATATCTGTAAGATTTATTCAGCCGTCTACAATAGGGAACGTTTTAATTCTTTTCATATGCGACAGATTTATGTACGGACAGATGCGGTGGGACCACTGTGCCGACTCGAGATAACGTGTTGCCACCCTTTACGTTAAAAGTGAACGAATGTTTGCGATAGTTGTGTTGGCTTGGAGTCGCACTTTATTGGTGTTTTAGTTACGTTTTGTGAGGTGTTTTGCGATGGCATTTTTTAAATGCTGTATGTGCTGGAAAATGTCCGTCAATAACCAAATTACATTAATGGCTTTCTGTCTATAAAAGTCAATTATCTAAGTTCTCCTTTAATTTATCGTACACTTTAAAGTCTTATACAAAAATCTAAAGAATATTAACCTTGATCTACAAAAGGTAAACTACATGACATTTCTATTTCAAGACCCAAAACAAAAATGAACAATCACAAAGCGTCTCGACGCGACGTTCGCCTCAAACGACTTTGCAATGTCAATATTTTAAATACAGCATTCTTGCATCACAATGAAAGTTTTGAGTAAAAGTGCTCGCATATTTGTTATATTATTCTCTTCTACGTTATTCTAAATTATTGTTACACATTGTCCCAAGTGACAATAGCATAATTTATAGCGGTCTTTGTCTAAAATTGTGCAAATTGTGCACGTTGCGTAAACAAAAACTTTTTTGTCCGGATTTCGCAAATTTTGCACCACAGTGTTTCATCTTGTGAATGAACTAGAATGAATAGAGATGTTACTTCCTTGCTTTTTCTTCGTTTTAATTTGTTATTTTAAATTAATTTGTATTAATTTATTTCTAGTAATAAAACTAAATTACGTTAATGTTCGTTTGATAAACGATCAAAAATTCAAATGTCAAGCGACCGATCAATTTCAAAATGGCGCTTGAGTGAAATTCTAATGCCGATGCTAATATCTGATCATTGGTATTTTATCGGAGGCTCTATCAGGCTATCATTAAATATATGGGTAATAAAACTACATCCGTGGGCGACGTCTGTGGTCACAACATATCGAACGTAGTTAAAAATACATAAATACGGAGCGTACCCAGGAGCGGAGTATAGTCGTAAACGTGTTGTTTTAGTTCTGCGGCATTACATCTGATTGGATGAGAACACTTGCTCTAGCGCCGATTAATGGTAATTAAATAATTGTGAACAGCATTTACGCCGTTGGAGTCATTTATCAAGTGTTCCAATAGGTAAGCCACATGTTATTGATATATGGCTGAGACGTGACATTTTATAGATTATAATACACAATAGTTAATGAATGAGCAAAGAAGACCAGTCAATAACTGAAAAATACTGAAAATACTGATAAAATGAGCTATCAATCCATATAATCAAGATGTCAAGTGATCACGATGCGAGCTGTCATTCCATTTTGATTATATGGATTTACAACTCACCTCGTGATTACTTCACCCAAGCCTCACTTCGACATGTTTACAGAATCGACCCGCTGATCCGATTTTACAAAGAAGGAAAGATATTGATTGGTCGTAGTTTAACTGTGGAAGTACCTACTAGTTGATTTTGCTGCTACATTCACTAGTAGAAAGCTCCACCATACTGTAATTTAAATCCCGAAAAATGCACCTGTCGGGAAGTCCAAAAGATCAGAACCGTGAAGAAAAAAAAGACATTATTGATCTCACATTTTTAAAATGCTATACAAAGTGTAATCAAACGAAATCAAAAGATATCACAGCTCTATCAGAACATAACCTTCCCATGAAAGAACTAAAGAACCGAAAACTATTCCCCGGATAGGTCTACATGAGCTGAAGACTTACGGCCACTACCTAAGACTTGCGTGACTGACATATTTATAAGGTCATAAATCTGTTGGAGGAGCCGACTGGAGCCTTAGACTAACCTATCACGATCGAATAACATGCAGCTGGAATGTGATGTGTGGTACTCATTTATAATGATGGTCTAGTTGATAGGGATCAGGCTGTTGGTAAACTTGTTATAGGGAAGGCTACTGAGCACTTTAGAACAGCTCTCTGGCTTACCTATGGCAGGTTCGTGAAAAAGTTCGAAAAGACGAGGGTGAAAAATACACATCTTAGCTTACCATCGGGTGCGATTGTGGTCAATGCGAAGAAAAAAGAGTTGTTTTTATAAAATTACAAGGGATTGCAAAATCATAATCTTTTCTAATGAGTTTCTGATTATTGGTCATCTTTGAGTAAGTTAGTGATATTGAACTGGATTGCGTACCTTACAACTTTTAGTTAACAAACAACATGTCAGTAACGATTACATCGAAAACAAAACACATTAAAGGTTAAAAGTTCCCATGGTTTAAACAAAGTAAAACAAAGAAGTATACAGACGTTAAATATTTGACGCTACGAATATCTCTGTAACAAGAGACTAAGTATAAGAACAAACACGGTCCATCATACGTTTAATTATTGTATACTATTTTGACTTGATTTACGAGTCTCCGGACCGACCCCCCGAGTCTCAAGCCTGACGTTTTTGTTAATTAAACGGTTACTACGTTCGGCCATTTTATGGAGTCAAGAAAAATACATAAATTCGTTACTCGGGATTACTTAGAACGTAACGTTAACATTTTTCTTCTTTTTTGTGTAAATTTTTGTAAAGAGGAAAGTTTTTAGTGGAACACTTTTTGTTTTTAGAAGGGTTAAGTGAAAAATTTATTTGTTTATTATTTTTGTTTTTTGTCTAGAAAATTTTTCGTCTGACCCAGTGGGAATTTCACGAAAATCACTTAGCGTCGAATGATTTTTATCACCATTTTTAGTTACACGTACAACTCTAGGCTTGTCTTTACATAATCATAAGTACACCCAAGGGCAAATATGACATTACATCGACCCCAAACATTTTCTAAAATTACTCCTACTAAATCGAGCCCCATACCCCACAGCCACAATCCAGCAACCATGTACCCATCAACGTATTCCAGTTATTTCAGTGACATTATTTTTTGCCAGGCTCCAGCAACAAATCACTCAAGATCACATTCATAATTTAAGTCGCCGCGTCACGCCTGATAGATTTATGACGTTTCTTTCATAACGTCTCGCGGGTCGACGGCGACGTCTATGGACGTAACACGACACTGGCTGGAGCCGCCTTGTGACGTACGGGACGTGAGTTGTGCTGTGCTGCATTATGGGGAATGCTTGCGTTATAGAAATGTTGAGCCTTTCATGAACTGTACCGGTCTACCTGCCGCATTACTTGCGTTTTGATAAATCTTAAAATATTCGGGACACTTTC
The DNA here is from genome assembly GCA_002192655.3 of Mamestra configurata. NCBI lineage: Eukaryota > Metazoa > Arthropoda > Insecta > Lepidoptera > Noctuidae > Mamestra > Mamestra configurata. Next base: position 548,612 of record NDFZ01005404.1, read on the forward strand.
TTTGTTACATTTTAAAGACCAACTTGCACAAACCAGAGTTATCTTTTTAACTCAGGGTTAGTTGCTAATACGAGGTTAAATCTATACTGTCTATCTATACGAATATAATAAAGCTGAAGAGTTTGTTTTTTTGTTTGTTTAAATGCGCTAATCTCTGGAACTACCAGTCGCATTTGAAAAAATATTTTTTGTATATAATGTATATACAAAAATACAATACAAAAAAAATACAAAATATTTATTTCTGTACCAACTAGTTTAAATTAGTTATGATTGGAGCCTCCTTTTAAGCATGATAACGCCTGTGTTAGGAGACTCCGTTCCTCCATAGCTTTGGCTGTTTGTACAACTTACAATTTTTTTTTTTTCAAGATTAGATTAGAACTATATATCGATAGCCATATTCATGTGGAAGGCTATACGGAAACGGGAAAAAACGTAATATGCGTGTACGAAGTCGCGGGAAAAAGATTAGTAACAAATATTTCAAACTTGAAATTAAAAGATAACTCAAGTTTCAAGTGGACCTAAATACTTTACTACATCTAAGTGATACGAAAATATGGATTTGTTCCCAGTTAAGGGCAATCTTGCCCTTATTGCAATAGACTTAAGCATACCTGACTGACAAACTGGCTGGTTTGAGGATGCGCGGGCGATGAAGAAAATACAAAAAAACGCGTGTATTTGCACCGAGCATGACGCATACCAAAATTAGTGACTTATACAGAATAGGATAATATGTGCAAAACGGCCATCCCTCAGCATAATGCTAGGGAATGACTACCTGGAAGGCCTTTGCCCAGATGTGGGACAGCAATGACTATGGCTGGATGATGATGATATATGTAGGTGCACTATTCACTTCTGTTTTCGCCATTGATGGATGAAAGCAGGCGTGACCATATTACATAAACAACCACCCAAAACAAACTCCATAAAAATAATAAATAAATTACAATAATTTAATTTTAAAGTCCGAAAGTCAACATCGAGCGTACGTCAACTATTCGCCAGATAAAAGTAAATCCTTCATATTTAACGGGCGGCTGACGTCACGGCCGCCATTTTGATTATACATAATTTGACGTGGCGACGGGTTTGACAGAGGACATTTAATTACCGACCCCTCATTACCTTGATATCGGATATTGATATGGTGACGTTTTGTGTTCACGATACGGGACCGATACGTGATGGTATCAACTTGTGTATTGTAGTTGGATAATATGCCTCTTGGAGGCAGACAGGTCTGGTAAATACTTATGACGTAGGTAAGATGATTCATTATTTGACGATTTCAAGGTACTATTTCTGTTTCTAGAAAATATTCGGTATCACAACGGACATTATGACGGTTTTACTACTGACATAGGCGAATATTGTAATAGGATATAACATGTCCTTTTGTTCTGACAAATGAGAAGCTTTAATTGACTAAAACTATGGAGACAGTTATCAATATAAATAAAATTCTTTCTTTACTGACTGATAGATAACGCACAGCCGAAACTACTGGTCGTAGAAAGGTGAAATTTGGCATGAAGCTTCCCTACACTCCGTAAGGGAGGATTCCCCAATGGGATAAAACAGAAACGAGAAAAACGGGATATGCGCGTACAAAGTCGCGAGCAAAAGTATTATGTATTAGCTTTTGCTCGCGACTTCGTACGCATATATCTGGTTTTAGTTTCCAAGTGCTCTATGCAGAAGGACAAATATCAACAATATACATAGGTACAGCCAACAAAGCTATTTGGTATGCAGGCATAGTAACTTCCAACTAATTTTAAAGAATGTTGTAAGTGTGCTGAGTAAACAAATATTGAACACCACACTCGTAACAATGTCGTAAGCTTAAAAAGTTAAAATGCACACATCAAAAATAAATATTGGCAAAGCAGTGGAAAAATTAATATTTTTGCCTGTATACCAAATAGCTTTGTTGACTGTACTTTTTGGACTGGGTTGTGGAGGCCTGATAGGCAGTCGCTTCATGTGAAATACTGGAATTCAACTGCATCCGGTTAGACCGGAAGCCGACACCTAAATAGTTGGGAAAAGGCAGATTGAGATTTTTATGGACATTGGACAAAGATCTCCACATCGTCGTATCGCCCCCGTATCCCAATAGTCAACCCTAAAACTCACACATACGAATTTTCGTTAAAAATGTAGGTACAGTTTATTTGGTCCAATGGAGTTTATTAATAAAGTTTTAATTAAGATATCGGCGTGACGTCACTGATTAATTTGAATGATCAGCAGATAAACAGGTCATTAAAATTATGTCAAACGTGTAATGAAATGACGTTGATTGTATATTGGATGGCGAATATGGCAATATTCACTGTTGTCGTCGTTATTTCGGGATGAAACAAGTTTAAATAATATTAGGTTCCATTGTAAGTGTGGTAGGTTCGGGATTTGGTTTCTGACTGGGCTGGATTTCGTCGGATAGTACCCAATGCTAAAGTCAAAGTCAATTCATTTATTTCAACTAGACCATTAAAAGGGACTTTAGAACGTCAAATTTACAGTTTGAAATTAAAATATTAGTGACTCTAGTTGTCCATTCGCAAAAGGTAGATTCTTTTGGAGAAGAACGGATAACAAATTCCATAGTTACTCTTTTCAAATAAATGCTAATGCAGTTTTTCGGAATTGATAAATGTAAAAAGTTCATTTAATCAATTCATCTAAATATATTAGTATATAAGTGTGTGCGTGTGTGAGTGTATTAGTGTAATGTTGGGTGCATTGTGCTCACATAATATAATCAATCGATCAATGTATGCATACAAAATATTGTAAAAAAATATTTTTGAAAAGAGTAACTATAGAGTTTCTTGTCCGTTCTTCTCCATAAGAATCTATTTTTGCAAAGGGACAACTAGAGTCACTGATATTTTAATTTCAAACTATAAAATTTACCTTCAAACGTGCCTTTTAATGGTTGAAATAAATGAATTGGCTTTGACTTTAAGAATTTAAAGTATCAGAGGGTACGTACAAGTTGGATGTGAACACAGCAGTCATTGTGCCGATAGTCGTGACGGCCAATGGCATAATTGCCAAGAGCCTCGACAAACATCTCAAGACGCTCTCGTTGGGCAGCTGGATCAAGCTGGATCCAGAAAGCAGTACTCCTGGACACGGCGCGTATAGTTAGGAGATTCCTCTCTCAGGAGCCCTGACTACTATTTCTTATATTTTTTATTGAAATATTTAAAAATGTAATAATATGTATATGTCACCGGAAAATTGCAGACTCCGTAAGATTGTAATAAATCTTTATTACATTGCAATGTCTCGATATATTATGAAAAAAACGTTTTGTATACAGTAAATCCCATCCAAATTCAATAGTTTCCAATACATCCGTGTCTTATTAAGAAAAATAGTTTACAATTTCACGCGATATTTTACAATCTTACGGCGTTTGCTATTTTCCGGTGTCATATATAAAATGAAATAAGAAGTTAGATTGGGATACGTTATAAAATTCATGAACATTTGTTTAAATCAATATTCATTTACTTCTTGCAGTAGCTACAGGTCATCAAACGTGATATAACCAATTTAAAATTTTCAAATAACTCTTCGGTACCTTATTGACAATCGTCTCAACACTGCTTTGATAGTTTCTCAGAAGGAGCGACGTCCGTTGAAGAGTGTTGACCATCTGTTACTAATCATAAGAGGCAATCAAGACGAGTGCCTTGTATGGGAAACTAGTTAATATATAATATAGGCAATTAATGACGTGAAAACGTGAATGACGTGACGTGAATGTCATTGGCGACTGCATAAGAATGAGGCCTGTATAAAATATCTATATATATATATCTATATATCTATATATGTAGAAACGCTTTATGCAGGAGCTGTTGGAAAAACTTTTTTAATAAATATATAAATAAATAAATGACGAAAATTATCCCAAGGGAATATACTCCCGGAAAAAAAGGCTACATATGTGCTATTCCTAACCATAGAATATAATAAAATTGAAAACATTTATACGACACAACACCACAGCAACAAACACGTAATAAAAACTGGCAAAGTGCAAGTTGGACTTGCACACGAAGGGTTCCGTATCATAACCCGAAAAAAATATATAATAATGTTTGATGTTATAGCGGCAATAGAAATACATCATCTGTGGAAATTTCTACTGTCTAACTATCACGGTTCATGAGATACAGGCAGACAGGCGGACAGTGGAGTCTTAGTAATAGGGTTCCGTTTTTACCCTTTGGGTACGGAACCCTAAAAAGAGAAGTATAATTCTTAATTTATATGACATAACAACGATAAAACACCATATTCATCTGCATTTATCTTTGTGCAAAATTTCATCCAGATCCGATCAACCGTTCTGGCGTGATTGACTAACAAACATCTGTACAAACTTTAACGCATTAATAAAAGAAGTAAGATGAAGGAATGACGTAGCTACCTGTGTTTAAACGAGTACATAAGCTGGTGTTAAAGACAATTGATAATATTTTCTGTTTCTCACACTATACACATAATTATGATTGTGGTGTCTACGAGTGAACTGCGTGCTAGACTCGTCTGCTTTATGACCATGACGTATTTAGTTAAGATATACGCATTACCCTCAATCTTGTCATTTTATACCTTATGCTGAACGTGAGCCATACTTAACTATCTCTTTCTTTTCTTTCTTGCAATTTTTTTAACGTTGCCCCACACTAGGACTTTCTCCTGTATCGTGGGTGCGTTTACAAACATTGAAACTCACATACACAAACAGCCAGACCCGGAACAACTATCTGTAGGTCATACTAATACTTGATCCGTGCGGAAATCGAACCCACGACACGCAGCACAGCAGCCAATTGCTTAACCACTGCGCCAACCGTGTCGTCAAACTATGAGTTAAAAGCAGATAAATCAGTGATGTTACTTATGGTCTTATATCTTGGATGATCTTGATCAGTGAAGTCAGTGATAGCAAAACGATAAGATTTGACATTTAATAGAGGTACACAATGTCCAGGCGGGAGCTCTGAGGAGTCAGTCCCAGGCAACTGTCAAAACCCTTATGTTTTCCGACACAAGTTACGTTTTCAATGTAGAGGACCTCTCACCAGTGGCGTCAACTGGTGGCGGGTATTTTCCAGATAAACTCTCATTGGCTCTTACTCGCAAAGTATTTTTTTTTGTTATTAACCATTCCAATAGAAAACCTCTCACTTTATGGTAAGTTAAAATGTGGCCGACGATGGAGACGAAAAATCTTCTTATGTTTATACATGTAAGTACACTTCGATAGGTACTTGATTCTCTTTTCATTCTGCACAAGTACACGAAAAACATCATCCAATTAAACCCTCCCTTAAAATACCACCCAAAACACATTAAAATTAGTTGAAAATATAATGACAATGGTGCACCGCTAATGAATGACCACTCGATGCACTAGGTGTCAATGACAGCCCATCATCAGACAGGTACAATCGAGCTGTCACCAAGCGATGACACTTGAATGGCTGACGCAAATGATGACACTATTTATAAATGGGTGCGGGTTAGGTAAAATTACTGGTTTTTGTCTTGCTTTGGATTTGCTTTTAAAAATTCATCGATTGCATTTATAAATCGAACTATAGCATACTAATAGAGAGAACTTATGGCGTAAAAAAAAAACACCACAATGTCAGCCATCATGTTTTTATGTTGAAATAAGGCTGTCTTGCATGCCTATAGAAACATACAGTGGGCAAGCTTATAAACCATGAACTGAGCAGTGCCGGATTAGCCATATAGCAAGAGTAGCAAACGCTACGGGCCCCGCGCACTGGGGGCCCGCGCTTGAGAAAAATAGAGAATATTGAGATTGAGAAAAAAGAAATGATATGAGATAAAAGAAATGATGGGCCCAAATCTTCATCAGATTTGGGCCCACCATTTCTTCGTCAAATTTCTCTTTAAGTAAAATGATGTTCATGGTCAATACAATTTATTCTACGCAAAAGATTCATGTCCTGGTAGTCAATTTATCTGATGGAATAATGAAGCCTAATGAAGTTTAGGGGGGCCCGTAGTAAAATTTGCTACAGGCCCCGCATCGGCTTAATCCGGTACTGGTACTGAGCCAACATTTCCTCCTGAATTCATTTGTTTCAACAGTAGGTGTAGGTAAGTAGTCTTCTTTTTTCTCCCTGGACTCAAAAGACCTCTTTAAATTGACCCTGGCTGGCCACAGTATCTTACGTTAACAGCACAAAAGGTATGAAAATCCCCAAAGGAAATTTTTAACATATTATTTGGTGAATCAGAACCAAGAACCTAACAAACCAATACAACAATGTAGGCCAACAGTTAATGTCACTTAATTCACCCAAACAATAAAATCAACATGATTTTAACAAGCAGCGACAGTTCCCCATAGAAGGCAAACGTATCAGATATGAAGACAGAATGGTGGAGAAATCAACGGATTAGTGAGAAGAAACCCTTAGCGCGTCTAACATCAGCCGCTTTCACATCAACAGCCTGTGGAACTGGTAGCATCGGGGACAGAAGTGGATGCAAGGGATTTATAGTTTTTGGAAGATTCGAGAAGGGAGCATAATATTATCTAGATGTAATTGGTCCTGGTTTTCCATAATTAAACTCGCAGTTGATGATAATCATTTTAGTTAAATTGTATTTAATTAAGTAGACTATTACAACATTTTTTATCTATTTATGTAAAACTAACTATTACTATATGTACACTTAAATAAAAAAACTCTTAACTCCTCCGCATCGCTAGCCACTGTTAATTTACCCAAAAGCCTGGCAGCATTAAAAGCCAGCCCTTGGGTAATAATTGTCGAAAATTCAAAATATGAGGGATTGACCAAGTGACATTTAAGCAGTACTTGCCGTTTTGAGACTTTTCGACCATCACATGCTAATAGAATGTTACTTTTTCTATAGACTCTCTGCATGTGCAATACCTTTTCGAACTCAACTATCTTTGTTTCAAATAACAATATAGATCAGCTTTAGATCTTTGAAAGCGACAGCAGCTGGTGTAGTCAAAAATAGGTTTGTGTCTATGATATTTGAAAAGAAAACTAACTCTGCCTTATATCCAAATATAGTAGTTCCGACTTTAAATGTAGGTAATCTTTCATAGTTGTTTTTGTGGGCTTAACCCAGGTCATCATTAGTCGATGACATTAATTTTGCATCTCAAATCAATCTACAAGCATTCAAAAAGGACAAATTGTGAAAACAAATCGTGTAGATCTCCTCATCTCAAACAAACAAGGAAGTGAGTTAGTAAATACCAAAATCGAAAATCAGGCACCATAAACGATAAGCGTTTCCTAATCGATAGTTGGTTATATTTGCTCGTTCGTTTTATACGATTCACACTAAAATTTGCATCATCTGGTTATATTCCCACTTCTCCATCTAACTGTACAGCCTACGCACTTAAAAAACAAATTTAACACACCGTAAATCAACCAGCAAATTGTATCTTAAGTCCAAAGTAATAAAAGTGATGTTGCCTGCACACATAAAGTTGCTTTGAATATGAAAATATCGCATTGCGCGGCTGCATTACAAAATGAGGCGAAATTATGATGGATACTGATGCCTCGTTGCTCGGTTAATAAGACCTGATTCTATTCGCGATACATTCGATTGTGAACTACAGTGTTGTTGGAATAGAGATGAGAATGGATTGCGTATCGATCAAGAATCAATCGCGACGAGTGACGCGATGCAAGTGCACAACGTGACAAGTCTAAGGCTATTTGCATACAAAGCTACCTAGAACAAACTCATAACTACTGATCTATGGGCTGTTAAATATTATTCCAGTTTAGAATTGCACAAGTTCCACGCCTGATTGACAAGTCTGCAACATGTCAATAATAATTAGCCGAGCTCAGCGAAGCATATTATGCTGTTTTGACTTAGAAATTGTGAATAAATTTGCAATACGACCTCGTAAGGCTTATTTTATTAACATATCGAGTTGTGTGCGACATTTACGCAAAGCATAGCAAAAAGCTAATTTTATCAACAGACTATTTACATGTTACAACTTTCACAAAATGTATACCATATTGTATCGTCCGCCAATACCATTTAATGCGACAGCCAGGTAAATATCCGTGTATATTTATGTGTATAATATCCACATAACAGCATGCATCAACAGAAAACCCAATCAAGCACTGTCGATAAATTTTAACGATGCCAAAACACACATTCGAAACTTAATTGTTATTGGGTGTATACCTAAACACTAATCAGTATCTTGACTGTGGCGTCGTGTGCAAACGGCCTTAGTCTCAAGTTGCAATTTTAATTCCATAGGTAGATGTCAGTCGTTGGGTTCACCGCAGGACACCTAATAACATTGGAATTCATTAACATGCGAGCAAATTGAAGGAGTTTGATCTCCATAAGATGCGCATACGCAGCCATGATACGGCCATCAAAGAGACTGGCATAAATATCACATGTAATGATCGGTCAGAGAACGATGTGGAATTATGTGACGGGAGAGTGAAGGTAGGTTTATTTGATGAGAAAGATACAGGAAGGTATGATGTTAGTCATAGTTCTGAATGGAAAGCAAGATCTGATTTCATTGATGAGGAGAACGGAACTTCCAATTACACCCAATGTGTAGATAGTATCGAGAAAATGATAGTTCAAGCCTTTTTTGTGACCCACAGCTCTCCTGAAGCTTTGAAATGGAAAATGCCAGCAAGACATCAACAAGAATCGTACCGAAACCTACGTCATCTATGCCTTTATTGACATACGACTCAATATTCTAATGCCGATCGTTATTCCTCAAAATCCCAATAATACTAACGGTAAATTCACAAACAAATGCGCCGGTCACGATCACCTTCATACAATTCAGGGCCCTAATCGACGCTTAGTGCGTTCAACATGAAATATTAACGCAGTGAAAGGCTTCAAATATATAGCAAGCCATACTTTATCTATAGGCTGAACCCTCTGCTCTCAATACCATAACTTTCACGATAAGATACATATCTGACATTATAGTTTCCTTGCCTTCTCGGATAGGATGGAAAGTAGGTAAATTCGTGTTTAATTTAATATATTAGAAGTTGACCAACGCCTCTGCTTGGGCTTGCTAATCGAGAAAGCTACTGTTTAGATTCTGAAGTGATTGTTTGGGTGACATTTTGATTGGAAATGAACGTTGCTAACTATGCATTATGTCTTGTGGCATTCCTTACTCACGTTATGGATGCTCTTTGCACAGCCGAATGTCACATTTATCTTTGCAAATCTATGTATACACGAAACATTGTTTTGTTCCCCTAACTGCATCTATCAAATAAATTGCACTAGATAGATTTAAGCGTTCCTAATTCAAGAGGCGTGGATACCATTTGAAATCCAGTTCACTTAAATTAACAATAAAGTACTTGAACCTTTCAAATACCTCCCTATCTGTAGTATCAACAATCCTATTCACCCATCTGATGTACTCCTGCGCATCTTGACATCGATCGTCCCCAATTATATACCTACGCAGTTACGACACAAATCACACAGACAGACAGACAAATTGGCTAGCCCGTTGGCATTTGGCAACGCCGAGATCGGTCCGTCTACAATTATGAGATATTTATGATATACTGATTTATTTCAGCGTCGATTAGCTTATTATAATGTATTATGGATGTCCCTCTTAATGGTCGGATTAAGACTTGATTGGTTTTTTTTGGAAGCATTAGTCATAGTCGGGTTTTCGATTGTCCACTCTATCATTGACTGTGGGTGTCGTGAAAGGTGAAGTCAGGATTAAGCAAGAGTAATTAATATTGAAGATGCTACTAAAGAAGCAGTTCAATTGAAAGCTGTCTAAAACCAGCTTTATCTCAATGTAGATAGGCTCAATTTTCTAAAGCTCGAAGATGCTGATTCTTTGAACCAGGCTTTTGAGAAAACAGAACCTGATGACAGAACCGTTCGAAAAGAAAACTTTGATGAAATAGAAACATGCCTTTGATTGTTTCAGAGATGAAACGCTCGCGTGAATCGATATAGATTTGTTTAGAAAATTGTGCCCAATCGGACAGAAACTGGATCCTTCCAACTTTTGTGATCTCTCTCTATCAGGTTTGCTGGTATAATACTCAACTTTAAGTTAAGCTCGCGTTTGTACAGTCAACAAAGCTATTTGGTATGCAGGCAGTTAATATGCAACTACTTTTAAACAATGGTGTGAGTGTGCTGTGGAGACAATTGTTGTACACCAAAAAAATCATCAAATGATTTCTTCCGCTCCTGACTCTCACTGACTAAAACCCATCCATGTTCCTTCTAAAGCCCCTTGCGTTCCAGGGCCGCGGTGACTCTTTCGAACAAATTCCGCAACAAAATAGTAATAATGCACACGTTAGAAATAAATATTGGCAGTGCAGTGGAAAAAAATAATTCTTTTGCCTGTACCTATTCCAAATAGCTTTGTTAACTGTACATGGACTTTATTATCACTGTGTAAAGATATAAATTGTTTTGGTGTAGAATTAAGAAGACAACCCATTTCAAGACAAAGACCTGTCTTTGTCTTCGAAAAGTTAATTTACAAAACCAGTGACAACTTTAAACACCACCACCAATTCAGTTCATGACACGATGCTAACCGCGAACAATCTAGCCTGACAAGCAGCCTGTCAATAACAACTATGACAAACTGACGGACTGCTGGCCGTTTATTAGCGACCCCATGAATCACAGGCCCTTGGCTGGACATGAATCTCAATTGTCCACAACTGGTCGTGACGGCAGGACACTCAACTTGCGACGTTTTTTAGTCTTGTTGTATGTTTGTTTGTTTGTGTTGAGTGTTAGTATTGGTTTGTGGACATGGTAGGTCGTTTTTGTCCTGGAAAATGGTTTCGGAAGTAGCTGGGCCTAGTTCTGTAAGGTTATCTACTCTTTGTTTGGCTTGAAGATTCATCATCTTTGAGGCTGTGAAATTGTTTTTTATTTTTTTGTCAACCTACTACATATATTCCTTTTGCCTATTGTCTTCCCTCATAGCCTTCCACTCTTTTTATTTATTTATTAATTTTTGTTTAAGGTCCCAACATAAGATGGCTAATAACGAAAAGGTTGATCAAAAGTAGAAGAGTTAAAGAACTAATTTCTAGAAGACTGACTTTGGAGCAATCCACAATAATAAAACTTGTTCAAGCATAAGAGTCTAAAAACTCTCCTCCGGATAATTTAATAACTCGAATCCGAATCCCCAGTAAGTTCGATACCCACCCGTCAACCAGCCGTCATTAAAACGCAATACATAACATAACTTATATACTTATCTCCGATACATACCTAACAAATCAGTAATAAAAGAAACGAATCTCCTCGCAATAAACACCAAACGATTTTATCTCACTTTAAAATATCGGCGAATGCGAAAAATGTCCGGCCTCAATCATATATTACCCGGCTAATGTCAACCGGTGACGGACGAACGTGATTGGCTGGGCTGCACGCACACTCGCAGGTATGGGCAAGCTTACACACACATACCAAAGTTATGGGTCTGTAAAAGTTTTATAGTTATCGTATGATGGTTGTACACTTAATGCAGATGCGCTTTATTCCGTTGGTTACAAAAATGTGATCAGGATCGATGTGAGGGTTTTATGGCCCACCGGTGGCTTTTTGGGTCAATGAACCTGGTATTACTTGGAACCCTTCCTAGAAATTTTATGTGGTTATGACACGTTGCGCAAATAGCTGGCTTCGGCGCAAATCAAAGACTTGAAGAACGTTTAATTACGTTATAATAATAAAGTAGTAAATGGAGATCAAGCTGATCAGCTGATTAAAGCTAACATGTTTAATTAAATATGAACTCACAGGTTAAGTAGTGGGAAATCAGTTTTTAATTTTCTGATTAAAACAATTAAAGTAACCGGGAAAAAGATGGGGTAGATATCAACATAATATAGCATTCTATAATTACAAACGACTCAATTGCATAAAGGCCCAAGTGTCTAAGCAACTGTTTACAGATATAGGTAACTACTATAGTAGGCGCCAGATAATCGTGGAATAACGGTCATTGACCCACCTACAATTATTGACATTTTTAATTTGAAAAACGGAATTAATGACACAAAGCTGTCCCGAATCATCATCTCTCGTGATCCTTAACATTGTCTAATAATGAAAAACGATTCATATTTAATTGTTCAGGTACCTATGAACAGTTATTAGGGAAAGGTCAATATACTTTATTCCACATTTATCTGGCGCATACTATAGATAACTGAAATATTGGTGAGCTAATGTCGTCAACATTTACTTCTGTTGTGTGATTTTCGGTTAAAACTAGGCATTTACGAGGAATATTTTACCTATAAACCTGAGTAAAATAATGCTCATCAACTGCCTAGGGAGTTCATTATACTCTATAAACATGTAAAAATTCTTACATACAACCTCTGCGTTTTTATTTTCTCTATAAACATGACAATCAGTCGTCGTAAACGCCGAGGGTAATATTGCCCAGGCTATATTACACGGCTGTTGGGTTCAACAGTAATCGACTGGACTTGTCCACGTCTGTCCATCGATTTTATTGTCCGTCATAACTTGTAAATGAATTTTTATATTTAATATAACTAAACTTGTTTATGTGAATAAGATATGTGGTGGTACTTTTCACACGGATGGCAGTGCCTGCTGTACATGTATGTTGATTTGAGATCAAATATTGATTAACCTTAAATGTTACGTATGGTGTCAGACGTAAAAGAATAGCACCATCCCATCACTTCCATCCATTCCATTCTATTTTCATCACACCAGAGAATGTGCAGCAGCATTCTCTGTGCATTCCAACAGCTACACTGCCAAACCCAACTGCCAAGCGTGACGATTATGGCAAATCCCCCCTCTTTGGGGAAGACCTATTTTCAGCAGTGGACGTCTTTCGGCTGATATGATAACGTTGATGATGAAAATATTACGGGCTTACGAATTGTGGGAAACCTTACCCAGGTTTCCCACAATTCGTAACTGTTAGTGGTGAAAGGGTAAGATAAACCCTCTTCAACGTCATCATGATCATTTCAGCTGAAAGATGACCACAGCCTAACATAGGCCTCTCCCAAGTGTCGCCACATCGACCGGTCCCCTCAACTCGCATCGAGTCCCTATCCTAAAGAGCTGAGAGTTATGTAAAACTATCAAGCTTTACTCATCATCATCTGCCTAGCCTTTTCCCAACTATATTGTGGTCGGCTTCCAGTCAACCGGATTCAGCTGAATACCAGTATTTTACGTGGAGCGGCTGCCTACCAGACCTCCACAGCCCATTAACTGGTTAACACGGTAGTTCTTGGCTAGACTGGAGTCAGATTTACTGGCTTCTGACAATCCCTAACGACTGCTAAAGATGTACAAATGACAGCTGGGACCAACGGCTTAACGTGCATTCTGAGGCACGGAGGAAACTCGGTATATTAAGATGGTCACCCATCCACAGACCAACCTTGGCAAGCGTCGCCTGCGTCAATACTGTAATTAATTCTGACAACATTGTAAGTGTTTATGTTTACCTAGCTGAAATATAATAAGCCCATTTTAATAAGAGTTTAACCAAAATGAATGCACGAACTATAAATAAATTGACAATAGATAAAAGCACTCTATCTCCGAAACTATGTAGATAAATCAGTGTGATTTAAATTTAAATTGATTTAGTTGCAACCCAACGATAAATTCTAGTCCATTATCCAGCCAGAAAATGACAAAAGTGTCGCGAAATTAGACGAAAAGTTGATAAAATATGTTCCATTAATAATTCAGGTTGTAAACCTGCTGTAATCTGAATAATATCGTGTTGTGATTACGGTTCATTATGTGCTAAATAATGGCTACCTTATTGAGATAGTCTGTGAGAATCGAGCATTCTTTGAAATTCCTACAATATCTGGAGTTCTTGCAAAATTATCATAGCTTGATCAACCCACATTCAGGCAAGGGTCTTGAATATAGCTCCTTAATTTTAGTGAATGCTGAATGAATGATCACCACAGCCTATGGATAAATGCAATACCAGTAGTACCAAAGGAACCTGCTCTCTTTGAAGCTTGTTACCACTTTCCAATTCTTGGTCCCCATTTAAGACTCTCAATACAAATGTATTTGTATCAACTAGATACTATTCCTTCAAACACCTCAGTAATTTACTCACACACCTCTACATTACATTACCATACAAAAACAGCCCCAACACATTTCTATTCATCATCTTCTCAGTCTCAAGCACAACACCCAACGAATCGATACAGCGCACAAAAGACGACAAAAAAACGCAGCTGCGACAAAACGTAGAAACAAAAAAAAGTCGCAAGAACAACGTACAACTGAGTGAGTGTACGCTTTCGTTTTTCCGAATGCTATCTTCATATCCGGACGTGTGCAACTCGTCGTCTGTAGCGAGTAGTCGAGGAGCCAGGGAGGCAAAGTATGTATGCGGTTAAATTGGAAATTTTTGATGTGATGTGAAAAGGTTCGGCTGGGATTGGATACCGTGTTGTTTGAGAATGTTTTGTGTTGTAAGTGTGAGTGGAAGATGCTTTATTTGGGTTGGGTTTTCATACTTTTCATTATGATAAACGAGCAAAAATGTTTGCAACACAAAAATATAGGTATCTGTTTGGCTGGAAATAGGAGAATGATATAGCATTTTGTCATTAGAGGCTAAGACAAAATAACATTCTATCAGTGATAAAAAATGTAAATGTACAATCACATTTTTATTAGAACCTCTTTTTATCAATCCCAAACTTATCGCTGATTTTGACAATCATTATCGCTGAAACAATGTCCCTAGAATACAAGTTTTGTTTATAGAGCTATGCTTTTCAGCATAGATTATATTATCCTCATCAAACAACTAAATTCAACTTCTGCTTTTCCAGATGTATGAGCTCTACGCCTATCCTCCTATCCTCATACAATACACCCTGGTGCAGTCCTTATCCGAGTCGTCTTGACAGTTGCGTTTACGCCTCCCGAAAACTCACGAAGCGCGACGGAAAAAAACGAAGGGCTATACCGTTGAGGTGTTCTGATTTTGAACTGATTTGAAAACCAGAAACAATGGAGAATGGTGTTGTAAGAAACAAGAAATTATGAAACATGGCAATTATTATGGCATAGAAAGGTAATACAGGTCTAATATTGTACCTAATAGTATTAAATACGCACAATGCAAACAAAACAATGATATTGTCAGTCGCTTATCATCCCGCATGTCATAAAAATCAACTGATGACATTAATGATGATGCTTTTACTGTTTTAGGCCCTGTTTTGAATATCGCTCTGTCATTCTTGACGTAAATTAGGTCCTTCAAATCTCCTAGCTACTAATAAAAGAATACACATGCACTTTCGTGATAATGTTTAAGTCTAATAAGGCAGAGGTGAACAAATTCATAATCATCATTTTCATGAACATCATAAAACACGTAATAATCGTTCTGGTAAATAAAATTATAGTCATCAATCATCATACTTCTCTATTAGTCATTATCTTAGTAGTCTTATCCTTTTATATCATGTTTCAAATCATCATCTTCCTGCCCCTTATCCCACGTTGGTGTCGGCAACATGTTTTTTCCCCCATTCTGTCCTGTCAACCGTCACGCGATCATTGACACCCTTTACTTCCATATCACTCCTGACACAAGCCATCGTTTCTTTAGTCTTTCCATTCTCTCATAGTCCTCGTTTCTTTCTGTTATATCTTCATACATATAAAAAGTGACCGCAGCTTAGAGCCGATTATGATCCCAAAAAACATCATTACCTCACCAGAACTCAACGACGACATCCAAACAGTCTCCACCATCACATCAGACAGGTTTATCTTCAAAATTTGAAATTGCATTGGAAATCTGCGCAAGACGCGTTTATCTGATCACTGTGATCAGCTGTGCACCTGCTATCAGTTTGAACGACAATCGATATTCGGACGTAACCGAATCGGTCCGGGTGTTATCGATTGTGGACTTGATCTACCCCTTTAGTGACGGGGATGTCGGATTTCGTATCGAAAGTCGAAGATAAGGTCTTTGGCGAAAGCAACTTTGATACTGGCAGTCTTTATTAACAATTGGAAGAATGAAGAATAGATTATGTCTAAACGGAGTCCTGATTTGAAAATGGTTAAGTAAGTATTATGTAGCAAAGATATTAGCTTAGGTTACATCAGTATTGTTATAACATGAATGACTAGGAATATGCCCTGGTCCTTCAATATAGACAAATCTTAAAGAAAAGATTTTATGAGATGTATTGACACAATCTGGTGTTAAGTTAAACAATATTATTTGTTACTCCTCAATAGATAGGTTTTGAAGAACCGGGCTAGAGAATTAAGGATACATCGACCATTAGTACGATAGATTGCATTGATGTGAATCCAGGAATTCATAATGTACTACAGCTGCTTAAATAAAATACCCCGATAATTACCAGTGCCGCGATGTCGCCCGTGAAAAATGGCGCCATACAAAGCAGGTTCACGACATGTGGCAGCGCAAGGATCGTACTCAGCACCTGGTGTTAAAACCGCTGGCGGTGTACGTACCATATCAGTCGACATAAATAAAGAAATACATCTTAGGCAAGTTTATATGAGATAAAAGATATTTCAAACATGGAGGCTTCTGTCGGCCCAATTAAACTAAATCACATCAAAATCGATTACAATCGGGACAATACTGGAGCGAACCGGTTGAGATCGGTAGCGCGGCCGTCAGCGGCGTTTCAAACGCGCATCGCGTGGGCGCGCACAATTTGCATAGCTTCATTAGGGCCGCCCTTACCGCGATAGTCGCGTTATCGACGCCGCCTCTGAATCGCGCCTTACCTCTTTTTTTTAATCGACAGTCGTTAATTAAGCGTGTGTGAGGTCTTACGCCTTAATTATAATTGCGCACAGATACTGAATTAGCTCGGTTTTAACGAAGCTAAAATAAAACGGATAAGTAAAAACCTATTTATTTTGTAGCCTTTTTAAAGATAAGCATTACTGTCGTGACTAGTTTTAATTGTAGATAGTATTATCTGTTGATTGCTCGAGGTGGTTGCTGACCGATAGTTTTATTGTCAATAAAATTATGTCGAATCGCGCAGTTAATGTAAAACACTTGTAATATTATTGTTGAAATATTGCGACGTTAATTTCGAGTGCTTACTCGTATGATAAGGCTTAGGTTTACGATTATAACTAAGATAGTTATGTCTGCGATAATCTTAGGTCTTTCAAAACCAGTAACTGAAATCATGTACATAGATAGCTAGATAACAATGTCAGTCTGCACATAATATCTTTAGTAAGATCCTAGGTTGGTGTTATCGATATCGCGTGTCATCTTCGGAACATCACTAGCATTAAACAATAAACAATTGCTGTGTAAGTGCACAGCAGCGCATTTGTGAGACATCTTACAAGTTAGATGAATTAATTTGAAATCATTTATCAATGTTATTTATTCATAAAATAACCAGATAATAGAAGATAAAACTACCAGATCAATGTGAGTTAATTGCAAGATTAATTATAAGGTATATAATATTTTCTTGTTTCCGGTCTCTGTGACTACATCAGACTATTTGCAAAAATTACGTACATAAAATAAATGTGGCTACAAGAAATAATGCTAACATACTTGCATGTGACAAAAACCTTTCCTGCTCCAAAACTGCATATTCTATTCCCTTTGACATATGAACATTATGTTCTAAAGTACCTACATGATATATTCAGCACGGACAGACTAGACATAAGTAGATAAACTTGCAACAATGACTCATCAACCCACCTCGACTTTACGACTTTCCAGAAAAGTTAACCACCATCACATACATTCACGTTTTCCTTATCATACATCGCCTTTTTTTTCAACTAAATACCCTTTTGCAAAGCTAATTCTGTACTCAAAGACTCCTCCATATTAAAAAGCAAATAAATCGTAGCCACGGTTGACGAAGCATCGACATAAGGCCCAGTACACGAAAGCGCAACGTTTCGCGACATCGCGTGTGTCGCAATGCAAATACGACAGACCACCGGCGTTCCACCGACACTTTTATTTAACAGTCGAAGAAACCTCTTTTATCGATAAATTATTCAAAATTGCATTTAAAAAAATACTCGCTCAATTATGTTAATATTTTATTTTATATCAAATGCAACTTGTGCAACCTTTCCCGAGTTACGAGTTAACGTGTGCAACTGTGCACTTTGAAGTAATTGGTCGCGAAAAAAATATAAAAAATTAAATTAATTGCTGTAATTACTATCTACAGATCTAAATGGAGTAAAAGAGGAAACACAAGGACACATTGAGTTTAATTTCGCACAGTAGCTAACTGATAAAGCTTAAGTATCTACTGGCCTTCGCCAAACAATCGCAAATTTCGTTGGTATCCCATTGCAACTACATGCTAAAACTGTATTGGTCTGGTCTCAGGCGTTAGTGGCCCGAGTGGCCGTAAACGCCTACGTTTCGGTAAGTTCGCCGCACTCGGATGAAGACATTTAAATACGTCGAATATGTTAATATTGCGATCGGATCGTGTACACTGCCCTTAACAACGGGGACTGTGCGTTGGCGGACAGCGGTCTATTAGTGAGGTAGTACGAGTTATAGGAGGAAGCGAGGGCGATCGAATTTAACGACGGTTTAATTTGGTTGCACTTATTTAAATGTAAGTAAGTGAATTGCACATATGGTTCATGGGACTGTAAACTGGTTGTTAATATTTTCCATGCAGCTTTTCTTTATAAGACGCTGAATTTTGTTAATACTTCTCACGTCTCAGGGATTGTCCGTAACGACATATATGACACTGAATTCATACTAAGACTATTGGACAACTGAATGTTAAGGCCGGTATCCTACTGGCGTTTTACGAGCGTTGGCGTTTCTTCGACGTCGCTAGCCTCTACTGGCAAACGTTAACGTCGCATCAACACGAAGTTAACGTTGCGTTTTTTGGGAACAGTTTGAGATACGCCAACGCTCGTAAAACGCCAGTGGGATAGCGGCCTAAAGCACTGCACACTTACATGCCATGTCATCTCAATATCGTGCTTTTCCAATCAATGATACATCATACTCGTATTTAATATAAAAAATACGTTATTTCATGATTTGATGGATCAAACAATCATGGCAAAGAGCTTTTCATATAAGTACACCATTCATATAAACTCAAGTTCTCCATTTCTAAATCGCTCCCTCTCGTCCCCCACACCGCACCGCGTAGCGAGCTACTCATACGCATACGCAGCGTACATTACACAGTTTATTCTGCACCTCACTGACCCGCGCACCATTCACGTCTCTCCGCTAATACTGTGTTACTTTACTTTAAATTGCAATGAATTATATGCCTGAAATGTGTTATTGATTCTTTACTACGGGTTCCCAGATGAGAATAATATTTTATATCTTGTTAAACTCAAAAATGCTGGTATTCAGATGAATCCGGTTTGACTGGAGGCTGACCAAGATAATGATGATCTTGACAAACTGCATATGTACCAATTTACAAATACTTTGGAAGAGCTATTTGAACGGAAAAGTAGCAACCTTAAGGGTTGACTGAGTGCAATTTCATAATCGATAACGATTGCCAACAAATCTGAACGCATGGGAGTAATATGCGCTACTGAAATGTAACGATTACTAACTTATGCCTGAAACTTCGTACGCGCATATCCCGTTTTTACCCGTTCCCGTATTTTTTTTTTCCTTTCCCATGAATGTGACTATAATATACAAAAATAATTTTCCAAATCCGACTGGTAGTTCCAGAGATTAGCGCGTTCAAACAAACGAACTCTTCAGCTTTATTATATTAGTATAGATAGTATACAGTAGTGCTACATAATGCAACATTCTCTATTAGAAAAAAACTTTGGTTTAAAAAAGAAACTCTCAAATGTGGTAGGGTAGGTGTGAAATCATAGAAAATTATTTGTATATTAAGTATATATTTACTAATAAAATATATATATAAGTAGCTCACATGATGCATTCCCCTATTTCTTTTCTTTACAGTATTGCATACAGTGTATAAAGATCTAACAAGAAAAAGTATTAAAAACCACTTCGAAGGAGAAATCGATCATTCAGTAATTAAATTATCTTCAATACCCAATCTACATGCTTTAAACACGATTAAAGACCCCAACCCATATACTATAATTGTCAATTTATAGTTCAAAAAAACCTTAAGCACATAATAATTGCATATTGTAAAGTAAGCCCAGACAACCATCCGTAGGCACAAAAAGTAGATAAACACATAATGGCTACTTTAAACCGATTACGAAGACCGATGATGCGTACTTTACGAGTGTTAATTACAACCGAGTTGATTGAAATTGAGTACTGGGTACAGTCAATTGCGTATTTTGGCATTTACAGCACCCTTATATCAAAGCAATAAGAGTGGTTTTTGTAGTTCAGGAGTTACGTGTAACATGTTGACCGTACCAGTTAATGCATTGTGGATGAGAAGCATAAGTACTGGTAGTAATGTGACTACTCACACGCCTATAGAAAGGTGTAGACAGAGGTCTAAAATTATAGATGTCTAAGGTACTATTAAGTCTAGACGTAAGAGAAATGCTGTATTGCTGGCTACAAAAGAAACTCCGAGCAAAAATCTCCAAAATACATTTTAAACGATCAAGGATATAAATATGACGACCAGACCAAATACAAAGTTGCAACTAAAGCCAGAACATGGCTAACGAAAGAGCGGTTCATAATGGTCCAAATAATTGAGAAGGAGTCAATTGACATGAAAAAGAAGAAGAATTAAAGCTATCTTAACTAAAGATAAAACCTTGAAGAGCATACTTAATTTTGTTTGCAACAAAAAAATCACTGAATTTATTCATTCATTCCTTTAAACAAGCAATTAGGGTAAAACAGCTATGACGAATACTATATAACACTAGTGGTCCCGACAGACGTTGTCCTGTCCGAACGTTCGCTTTGTGTCTGACGAAAATTTATAGAAATCGATTGCAGCGCCACCTACCAGGTCCAAATTTGAATCTAAACCATTCTCGAATCCCCTTGAACTCACACACACAAAAATTTTCATCAACATCGGTCCAGCCGTTTAGGAGGAGTTCAGTGACAGACACACGAACACAAGAAATATATATATTAAGATAGGAATCAAAATTACAAAGGACCGCTTAAGAATAAAACCTACGATCAACTAGACTCAAAAGACCAGAAAACCAAAATGAATTACATAAATGCTAAACACAAAAGGACACAAAAATTCATACCACTTCTTACAAAACCAACACAAAAGAAAGAAAAATAAGTCAGTTCCCAACAGATCTTAAACTGCATACAGTACAGTGTCACAATATCTCAAGTTAGTACGAGTGCATCCACGACACGACGTTATTAGACGTGCGACGGAGTGACGTCGGCGTCGTACGACGTCGCCTCGTCGCGGGGCGACGACGGAACGTGACGCGACGTCGCCGTCACACCGAGATATTAGATCCTGTTGTTTGTACGTTTTCAAATGAAAAATGTTTGCAGATTATTTTCAAGGCGCTGTTTTGTATTGATTATAATGTTGTGTGTTATCTGGGGAAATTATGTGTCTAGCTTATGTGTTATGTTAAAATTATGATTGAGTGACTTGTCTAGTGTCATTGCCAAAATCACCATTCAGGAAATTCGGATTGGATTGGAAATCGCAGCAACAGAATGACTTGACAACATGACTTAACATGATTTTCACTTCAATATTTCAGTCGCCCCTTTCAACATCTTTGGGAGAAAAGAATGGTGAGTTTTACCGAAAAGCAAGGAATTATCTTCATGGAAAGTTTCCTATTACCGTAGATGCGTATCTGGTTTAGATACGAAAAGCGAAAGGTTCTAGGAAAAGTTGCTGGAATCCATTTTCCCCGTTAACTCTTCTAAAGAATGACTTTGCCAATATTCAAGTTTTGTTTTAACCGTTAACAGGAATCAGGCAATGTTGAATTGGAAAGTACGTCTCCATATCCAAAGTTTAACTGAACAAAACTTCGTCGAAAATGACAAATACTTGACAACAGCTGACACCCAAACGAAATCTTCAATCTCTAAAGTCCCGCTATCTCAAAAAATTACTAATGACGTCAGCTCACGGAATATAAAGAAAAAGTCACGAACAAACAACAAATCATTACTATCATCGGATCAGTAGGATTTCAATAGGTCCGTCAAATACACAGACAATGGCACAATGCTGATACCCAAGTCATTATCAGATCAACTTAGGTAACACTTCATGAGACAGACAGACGCACTGGGAAGGAATTGTGGCGGTTAGACGCGGGTATGAGCGGTTGAAACGCTGAAATGTCTCGCTCACCGAATTATAGGAGTTCAACAGAGTTGGGTATGATGCGTGACAAGGCGCGGTGATGACAGGTAGACTAAGACAGTAACTGAGGTACAAGGGACTGGATGAGGAAAAGAAGTTAGCAGAAGACATTGCTGCCATCGCCGGTAGAGTCTGGATGAGGTTGGCAAATAACGTAGAACGTCCACGCTAGTCACAAGAAAAGGCAGACTACCCAGCGGAGGGCAGAATCGCACTGCAGATAATGTTGATGAGAGTCGGTATAATAAAAAGCGAAAAATAGGCACTAAAGGTATTCCAATTACAAATTAAATACCTGAATGTCCATTTTATGTTTCATTTTGCAATAACCGCAAAAAAATCGCAGCGTTTCCCCCAACATGTGCGTAACACAATCAAAAATCCAGAGTGGATCTTCCAATAATGAGTTGGTTGCGTTTCGCGGCCCACAATAGTCCGGGACAATGGACGGATTCAAATCAACGTGTACCTATCCTTGGACGATTAACGCTCTTTGTCATCCCTACAATGGGGGTCAACGATTTTTCTACGTTTTTCCAATTACGTTTATTGAAATTTTGTTATGATATCCAAATTATTTTTTCGCTATACCGTTTTGTTTGCGAATTTCTGTGATTGCTTTTTGAAAGATTGAATGGGAGATGATATTTTGAAATTTTGGGCCCACGAAAAATCTTTGCTTAATTTTGTGAGACTGAATTCTAACTTCTGTTCGGATTTTAAAGACGCAGAATTGAACTTAAATTATGTTCTGCCTCTGTGGAACCTCTTTAGTCCGACACGATACCGAGAGGTTGATCAAGTCTCGGTATCCGTATTACTAGTTTATTTCGTCGTAAACATTTGTATCGATGAACTGAACGTTTAGGAATGGGCCACTTGCTTCATCTTTGACTGACTTACTGTTTGAAAGTAAATAAGTACCTACGCAAGTTTCAAATAGAATGAAATACTTTGAGTTTGCATTGAGGAATCTTTACCTAACATGATACGAAGATCCAGAAAATTATGAGCAACAGATATCGTTATATGCTGGCTGAATCATTTAGCATAACAGCAGTTAGCTACAATCGCCTCTACTTTGCCCTTTAAACTTTCACCAGGCACACAGGTATCGCCACTTAGTTATTCTCAGCGTATGGTTATTATAGATTTGCCCCAAAAAGCTAAAATATCGAAATCGATTAACCTAGACATGGCCATAACGCTCTAATTTGGTACAAAGTGGAGGCAGCAGACTACGCTAAAATATACTGGCCGTCATTCTCCATTATTCCGATACTAATTTTGAAGAATACTATTTTGCTGCCGCCTTTGTAACTGGAAGATGACCCGAATATCGAGGTAAAGGTGGATCAGAAAGCATTTGTTTTCGTATTGGCTGTACCCCTCAATAATTTCATAGACACTGAAGAGCCTGATAAATATTATGTTCAGTTACTGAGTTAACTCAACCACCAAAAGGGGATGATTTCTATTTAAGACCTTAAGAGACAAGAGAGAGCCCTATTAGAAGCACAAGCATAAATCGAATTAGTAAACCATTTAGAAATATGACAGGTTGGTCCTAATTTGTCGACCAGCACTTGCAATATTTATGTCTCCAGATAAGCTATTCCATGTCCCTTCCCAAATAAGGTTCAGCATCAATACATACTCGTACAAGACAACAAATAACCGTCACAGCGACCTATTTGTACAATTATGTACCTTTTGATTTACCGCCGAGATATTAGCCATACAACTATAAAAGTCATACAACGATTACACGCCTTTGTACAGCATTAGGCATTAATTCAACTCTGGCGTTCGGAACGCGACGTC
The DNA here is from genome assembly GCA_002192655.3 of Mamestra configurata. Taxonomy (NCBI): domain Eukaryota; kingdom Metazoa; phylum Arthropoda; class Insecta; order Lepidoptera; family Noctuidae; genus Mamestra; species Mamestra configurata. The sequence goes on from NDFZ01005404.1 coordinate 572,929, forward strand.
CGACTTGATTCATGCGCAAGCGACGATTGGAAAAGCGACGTAAGTGACGAAAAATTTGCAATGTAATTTAAGCTTTGCTTGTGAAATTTTTGGGTTGTTTGTTCTTCAGAGGAGGGTTTATCATAATGAGTAGTGTACCAATTGTCTTTGCTGAGGAGATTAAATTGATTTATAAGACGCCGTTTCGTCCGTCATTCGTTCTCGGTATCTGCTCGTAAAGTTTGGTGCGGGTCGCGATCGTTTCGCGTGTTTTATGCCGCTACCCTTTTGATGTGATGCAATATTACTAATGATTTATTTGTTGTTAATCTAGAATTATTTCCTGGTTTCAGACGTATGTCTTATTCGTCTTGAATCATGAAAGTGAATTATACTCCGGAGTTTTTTGTACCTCAATTCTTTTCGTCTGCATGTTTATTGAGTTCTGAAAGTTATCTATTTTAAAACCAATAAACTGTACCAATTGGTTGCAATCCATTTAGATACGTTAGTCATTGACTGACACAGCATTTGTTGCCAATTAACTTGGTCTCATTACTGCTACAGACGTTCTTAAATAGTGCCAACACACTATTATTTACTCTGTTCATATGGATTTAAGGGCTTAAATGACCAATACCCCACAATTTGATACTTTGAAACCAATTCACTATCACAGTTCAAGATTAACTGAAGACAGACATCGACACAATCGGATTCGTAAGCTAGAATTATCTCATTAAAGGGAAGAGACAAGACGTGTACCATGCATAGTTCAGTGCTTCTGTCCGTCTGCACGTAAGTGTCGGAGACATAATTGGTTCAATGACTGGACACACGTTACACTGGCCACTACTTGAACCCTGCACCGTAGTGGGGTGTGGAGTGTGTTGTGTCTTGTAGAAACCAAAATAACTACAGACGCAATTTGCTGAAAGTCAGAATGATGAGTCAAAGTAATTTGTTCTGTTTAACTCATTGTCGCTTGTTATGATGTTTTGTTATTTAATACTGTGAAAATACTCCGTATTAAATAACTAAACCGTAAAGGACAGTTGCTATCAGCAGTAATATACATCATATCTATGATCAAAACAGGAGTAATTAATATTTGTCACTATAAAAGTCCAATCCAAAAACGACTTTCTTGTAAAAACGCACATCCTTATTCCTTATCGTACTTACAAAGGAAAAACATCGGCGACATTCTCAGGCTTCGCCCAACAGTCCTCAAATGTGTAAGCCTCGGCTGTCACAGTGCACACTTGACATCCGAACACGGGCCATCAGCGCATAAATCATAAGACTACAACAAGGCTACAAGGACCGAAGGCGCGACGCACACTGGAATAGGCCGAACTTAGGAAGGGACCTTGTCGGCTGAATAATTGACGAGTGCTTAATGCTAGCTGGCGACATTTGTAGTTTGATCGGCGTGGAAATAGATGGACGTAGACATATTCGTGTTAAGGAGATCGATGATTTGGTCGTTTGATACCGTTTTAGTTGAAGCTTTGAAGAAACAAGTAGAAGAAGATTAAAGAAGTAGAGAAGGGAAGCCTTTGTCCTGCTGTGCGAACACATAGTCACATGATAATTTTGATATAGAAGTTGTAATCCTTAATACACTTAAAGATAACGAAATCCAGCTTCCTATAAGCAAAACCAACTAGCTATAGGTATTTAATCTAACCTGATCAAAAACATACAATTTAAATTTGTACTCAAAAATGGAAAGAACACCCAATTACGCCATCAGATCAACTGTTAACAGACAAACAAAACAATGGCATTAAAACAACAAGTAGGTTCCAATTCCAAGTATGTATTAAATTATAATTTCTCTGAGCTGAAATGCCTCGCAGACCACCAGAGTCGCCAAGCTATGCGACATCCAAAAGGTCAGACAGCGACTTGGACGCAACATTTAACGTTAATATGAAGCCATAGATCAGGCGCACATCTGTCGGCGCGCGCGCAGTGCTGTCGATCAACAGGACGCTAATAGATCATTAGTATTTACGCATGAGGGGTGAGATATTCAGGATTGTTTCAGTGCTAGAGAGGAAGTGGAACTATTGACATTATGATCAGAATATAATGATTCTGAATATTATTATTCTGATTATAACCCATATAGAACGATCACAGTGTAGAAGATTGTGATGGCAAAAAATTTTGGTTAAGATAGATAAATTCTTAAAGGGTTCAAAGATGGTACTTGCATTTATTGACATGATAAGTTCATAACAACACAAACAAATAGGTAGCTTCATAATCACAGACTAAATATTGTGTCCACCAAAACCTGCCCTGACACCCGATACGACTCTAAAGCTCCAAAGTCAAACGCTTGAAGAAGAATGCCAAATTCATGCTTATAATTCAGACAGATAATCTCATTAAGACATCATTAATACCCGTCCACAATGAATCAAACATAATCCCCTTTCCTCATAAATATCACGGAAAGCTATGCCATATATCACGAGTACATTCGAGTACTCGTCGCCTGCGCGTACGCACCGCGTTGTCGATCAACGATCCACTTATAGATCTTCAAACATTCGCAGTTGTCACAGTGCATCTTGAATGTCACGCCTATATTTCCCAAAGGGGTGTCCTTATAAAACACCAACATTTCGTAGTTATTTTGAAGTCCAGTGATAGAGGGATCGCCTATTGCCGTCAACCGGACCCAAAACCAAACTCTGGGTAGCTTCAGAGAATTTCAAGATGGAAACTATAGCTTTGCTTGACACGGGAATGGAACTCAGGACTTCTTGCTCAGTAGTTGAGCTTCCAAACACAAGACTAACGTAGCAGGTTCACCTTTTACTTCGAGAACTGTGATTGAAGAATGCTATTATCTAGATGAAGATATTTCAGAAGAGGGTATTAGACAGGGCTCTAAGTAAGAACAGGTCCTGAGTATAATTGAGATAAGGCTAGATCTTATCAAATAAACTTAGTTCTCCCGCTGAGAAGAATATAAAATGGTAATATGCATTGTTTATTAGTTGCAAGGTCTGCCATACATCTGACATTACTTACGCTGATTTACATAGTGTAGGTACGTTCCGTAGTCTGGTGAAAACTTTGAAAGTAGATTAATGAATCTAGTGATTTTAGGACTTATCTAAAGGGTGATCTACAAGTGATGATTTCTGTAACTTACGTTGTTCCACCTTTCTACGCCATAACTATCACAGCATATAAATCTGAAACAATGGAATTGCACATTAATTACAAACTTTAAAGAAGATACTTTAAGTAAAGAGTGAAAAGGCTAGAGCTAGGCAAGCGCTCCAAAGATATTGGTACAGTAATGACTGCAAAAGTTATAATTACAGATTTATGCATAGTGGACGGTAGCAACGATTCGGACAAAAGGACCAATATTTTTAACGCTAGCAAAACCTATGAACAGCTACGAATTATCGTCACCTACAAATAACGCTCAGAAAATTACTACATCCCAGCATGAATATCGTAAACAAGACATCGAAACGTACGTTAGTTCGTCACTCATATTCAAATTAATACAGTAATCCTGCCGAAGTTGTAAAGAAGCGGTTTATGAACCACCATCACGCGAATGTTCTGTAAATCTTGGCACCGAACATAAACAGATCTAGATGTTATAAACTACTATTATAAACATTGTTAGATTTCTCATATATTTGATGGTATAATGAGTAATTTAAAGCCGCCATTTTAATTAAGTAATAGGAGTTATGGAGTTATATTTCGTTTTATTGCTCAATTTGTATTTAATATATGTCTTTGTGATAGCATGGTATTGGATTGAGAATCGGTGCTTGATTATCGTATATGATTTTGTGAATCGCTATTTTATACGTTGTTTTAGCCAATTCAAGTTTGAATTCTCCGCAAGAAATACCGCTTATCGTTATGCCTGATTGAGAAGTTTCGCGAAACGATTTTTTTATTTTTTTTTATTTTTAAGTCAACATCAAAACTACTGATGAATGAAAATTACATTCTTAAAAAATGATACAATGGTATTAGTTTTAGGAGTGTAATTTTCTTTTTTCTCAGAGGCTTTAATCAAAGTAGACATATCTTCGTATCAGCGATAACTGTATATCATCAATGCATAAGTCAGAATGTAAGTGACTGAGCTTTCCTGAGGTTGCGTATGTCAATCCCATGCGTTCTGAACTGTTTGACAATGAACATCGCTTTTAGAATGTCACTTTATCTGGAGCCTCAGATGAGCAAGCTTTAATTATACCTAACTATTTATTACTGGAAAATTTTATACAACAGAATATAGTGACCTGCTCACTAAACTATACTCCGAGGCCCCAACTAATTTTATCATTATTAAATATAATTTAGATACCAAAATGAATTTAAAACAATTTCAAAACACATGCAATGTCCTATAAACAATACGAAAATGACATTCATGCATTAGAACTATTATAATTCGCAATAAAACAATACAGAGAACCGGCTGGCTTTCATTCCGTTTACTGACGTTAAACGTGAGATGACGCTGAGAATATAAACGTCAAAAGTTTGAATATAACTGCCGTTAACGTCAGAGCGAATATAAGTGTAATTGACAATAATTATCGTGACCTGGTTGAAAGAGTAACAGCGTCAGTTGTGACAACAGAGAATGGCTAAGATGATGATGAAACCAAACTTTCTAAGGTTAAAATTAAACTCTATGAAATCTCAAGAGTGTTAAGTGAACTAAGTATTTGGCTTATTCTGAAATCAAGTCTTGTGGTAGCTATTTTTATGTTTCTTCTACGGAGACGTCAGTCACTCCATGCACAACCGTCAACACTGGTGATCAGGGGCATTCAGTCAGGCTAAAACCGACCCAAGTAAGATCAATTCTAGGGCAGAATGATTTCATCTACATACAACCCAAGTATCGACGGCTTTCTAGCAGATATTCGTCATCGTTCGTTGTATATAACTGTTATGTTGGGTGCATTGTGCTCACATAATATTGATGTTGTATGTAAATAAAATATTGTAAAACTTATATTTGAAAAGAGTAACTATGGAGTTTCTTGTCCGTTCTTCTCCAAAAGAATCTATTTTTTGCGAATGGACAACTAGAGTCACTAATATTTCAATTTCAAAATGTAAATTTGACGTTCAAAAGTGCCTTTTAATGGTCTAGTTGAAATAAATGAATTGACTTTGTCTTTGACTTCGTCACTGCAGTTCCAATTTAACATACCAGAAGGTTGTAATTCCCTTAGCAGCTCCTAAACCAGAACCACCGAACACTTAAGGGTCTCCCAATCGGCACAGCCAAAGAAATTCCAATATTTGCTCAAAGAATATTTACGATCCCCGCTATCGGTACACATCCAATATGCCATAAGTCATCCCAGTGACGGGTACACATTACTAATTAAAGCCCAAAGTTGATTGCAAACGATACTGGCGATTTAATTAATATTTTGAAAGAAAGCCGCTCGTAAACCGCATGTAAGTGTGATGGATTTACGATTGGAATCATGTAACTTCTAATTTATTTTGTTGTCTATTGTTAATTAATAAAGTATTATGTTATTTCTGTAATTGTAACATGCATATGCATGGGTCTTGTTTGACCGTGAAGGGAAATTGCTGTAATATTGTTTTTACCACTTTACCCACCCACGGTTTTAAATTTAGTCGTTGCTGACAATTTTGATTATTTTTAATGAATGTCGAGACTAAAATAGAGACGAAAAACACTAATGTTTTGCTAAGCAGAGATGACGATCCTAAACCAAAAGAGAGAATCATATGACTAACTGCTTCAACAATTGAAAAAGTTGGTCTTGACTCTAAACAATGTCAGTGTTTAGAGCAATTCCGACTAGAAACGTCTGAAACTTATGATTGAAGGAAAGAATCCAGAAACAAAATAAACTATTCGCATAACAGTAATTACATCACAAAAAAAACAATTGATCTCGACGCATTCTCGAACTCTTAGCTTTTTGGCATCAGAACTCCGTTCCGCTTCGTTCTATTTAATTAGAGCCAATGAAAATCGTGAAGACGGCCACAAAAGATAAATTTGTTGTGTATAGATAACGATAGAGATTTCTGTGAGGTTTAACAAAGCGTTTTGGTATCAAATCACACAATTAGACGATCGGCTGTATGGATCGGCGGCTGCTTTGTCGGTGTCTGTCATTGGATGGTAGGCGCCACTTACGACCGGAGAATCGATGCTGTGTTTAATAAATTTTTGCTTAAAATTTTTAAAGGCAAATATTAAGTCACACTTAATATTTGCCTTTTTATTATATATTTGACTTTTTATTCTTGACAATATATTTGCATAATATTAAAATTCTAATGAAATAAATAAGTTTTCTTTTCTTTGTAGTATTAATTTTATTTTTTTATGATTAGAACGTAACAATAAAACGTTTTCTTATATTAATAATAAAGCCAGTTAACATTTTATTTTTATAAATGAAACTGTCGTAACCATTAAAATTTGATCAAGATTGTCTTTGTTATTGTTTAATAAAATGATTTTATAGTAATATTAGAATTCCATAGCAGAATGTTTTCGCTTAATTAACATTAACTTATATTTAATAAATTGTTATAAGCACGAGACTAAGTTTTATAGAAAACAATAAATACCATATTTGATATGCACTGTCACATACTTCCCGTACAGTAAAATAACTTATAAATTTATGTTATCAATTCCATCCAATATTTTTTTATTTTCTAATCATGCAGTAAACTACGTCCTGAAATCAGTTCTCCTAAAATAGAATAAAGTTTGTCCTGTACTTATTATAAACTTAACAATTAAGGATTAAGGAAACTTTTGAATTTTGATGCCCAATGATTTTTGGATTTTGAAGGGCATAATAAATATAGGTAAATAAACATTCTTATCACCTTCTTCCAAGTACAACTACACCACCGGATCAAAGTGGAACACTTCAACACTGTTTGCCGTCACCCTCCTCAGACAAGCGCTGTCGTCTCACAGAGTCACAATGATCCATGTCATGACGCGGCAGTTATGTCTGCCTATCTGCCTGCCCCGCCGGCGGGGTAGCATGTGATACCTGACTAATAAAGAGCTGGATGTAATTTTCAGGATCAAGGAGTCAGGAATCAGGACTGATTTGAGGACCAACAGTCAGTAGCAGCATACTATGCTGTCAGTTGGAAGGGGATGAAGGACCAGATTTATTCAAGTCGTGGTTAGTTGGTTACTTAGGACTTAATGTGACTTTTCTGATCCAATTTTTGCCGCCCGGACAAGCGCTATTGTCTCAGAGAGTCACAACGATCCACTTCGTGACGCGGCAGCTTTGCCTATATCCTGCTTCCCTGCATGCCTAGGCGGCGGGGTAGCGTGCTGATACCTGGCTAAAAGCTGGAAAAAAATTACAGGACCCAGAAGTCAGGACTAATTTGGTCGTGGGTGTGAACACGAAGAACCAACGTCGGATAGTCAGTACCTAGCAACGTGTTATACTGTCAATTGGTATGGGACGAAGGACCAAATTTAGACATGCCGACGTTTTAGGACTCCAATTAAAATAAAAGGTAATATTGAGCCACTCAATTTTTCCTTTATATTGGGAGAAACAAAGTTGATCAATTACCATTTATCACAATTAAAAAACTACCATTCAGCGTCATGACGTTATTAAAAACCACTGCTGATTTAATAAGATGTCATTTTAGCAGTCTAAAAACCTCGAGTCTTATTTCTTAACAAATACAATAATTGAGCTGATATGGTACTCAAAGTATCAATCACAAAAAAGGCTCAAATCATCTCTTTTCTCTTAATCACCACACAGTCACAACTCACAATGATTCCATCATTTTTTATGCGTCGTCAATCACCATTGGACACTCTTGATTCACCATTGATGATTTTTAATTGCTATTCATACAATTCTGTATTTTTTTCACAATTAAAACATTTGTGTGGGCCCCTAGCATGAGTTGCAAAATTTTTGATCGATAATTTCTATCGACAAACCTTCGGTTCGATGGTTTTCGTTGTTTTGGTCGAATGGTTTTCGATTTTGGAAGTAGAGTAGTTTTGTTATTGTTGTCTTGTGTTATGGGAAAATATGATTGTGTCAGTTGCATTTTTTTTTTCAAGTCTCTGAGTAGGCAAGGGAATGAAGTGAGTGCTTAACTTGTTGCCGTTGTAAACACAGACGTAAATTATCGCATCTTTCAATCGAATTTTGAACAGTTAAACACATATTTTTCGGATATCTAGGTATTTATTTAATATTGCACACAATGTACTTACAGTTACAGACTCAACTAAACTTTGTGAGTACATTACCCTGTTAGGGCGCAGCAATCAATAAGCATAGCATAGCACATATCAATATCATAAATTCGATGAACACTGTTCTAAACTTGGCGAAAAACAAAATCATATCAACGAATTAAGTAGGGATCTGGAAACACAGCGAATTCAGTTAATTGTGTTTAATTCATGCAGAAGATATTATATTATTCGAAAGAAAGAAAATCAGTTTATTCTGCCGGAAAGGACGCACAGAAACACTTAGAGATAAAAAACGTATCAACTACAATTAAAACACCACTCGGCTATTATTTCTTTTGGTAACAGATGTTTACAACAATAACGCACTCCGCTGCTTGCCAAATATGTGGAGTCATTGCGTTAATCGATTTTAAGACAGCCATGTATGTTTCTGATAAAGGTATGGCGAAATTAACAAATGATGGTTTTATAGAAAAAATATGGGATTGCATTGTGTTGTACTTCTGATTGTGTTACTTGATAGGTGTTGACTTTTTATTCTACTCTTGATTAATTATGGGAAGAATATATTTATTGTCTCCTTGTAGCCTCTTTAAAAGTTATCAATGTCTCCGACGAAAACTAAATAGAATTCCACCCTTTCTGAATTAAGCATTTGTAGTTGAGTATTTCTAAAACGCTACTTCAACCTGAAAACCGGTCCATTAAAGTAAACTTTAACACATTCTAATCCCATAATTCTCGACTCAGCAACCAGACCATAATCAAATCCACTAAACTTGCTGCTATGGTGCTACACATGACGGGGTCCGCTAGGGCCAGAGCCTGCCAGGCCTTGCGGAATTTGTTCGAAAGAGTCACCGCGACCCGGGAACGCAAACGGCTTTAGAAGGAACACGGATGGGTTTTGAGTCAGTAAGAGTCTGACACGCTTTTCCACTCCACCCAGAGCGGAAGAAGTCATTTGATAATTTCCCATCCTTAAAAAAAAAGACGTTCCTACACATCCTACAGTGTTGGTGACGAGATAACTCTTTGATGAAGGTTGAATAACATGTATGGGATAGGTACCAAGGCATATGCTCATTGGTCTGAAGTAATAACTTAATGGAGCCATCAAGTACCTCTCTGTAACCAGACAAACAATACAGAACATCGCTTCAAACATAAAACACCAGAAACCACTGAGCCAATAACAGCAAGATCAACACATAACCAATTTCCTTACATCATTAGCTCGATAGCATCTCCACAAGCTAATCTCCTAAGCAGCTGACTCAACTCTACCGTCAGGTGCGAGTCGCCGTCAACACGAACTCAACCCGCGCGGCACTCCGCCGCCGTGACTCGACGACTCAACCCTGTTGAGCGCTAGAGGATGTATGTTTAAGGTGACGAGTGGGATAGTCCTGACTGAAATTGGTAGAAGTACAAGAGAAAAAAAAATGTTGTAGATCTGAAGTCTTAACTAAGGCTAGGCCTGTTTAGAGTAACAAATTGATGTATGTAATAATAAAATAGTGCGAGATGCTTCCATTTTTATGGAGAATTTTAGATCATGATATATCAATTGCTAGTCCACACATATCGATGTCCAAAATCGAGAACAAAGGGACAAGGATTGGACAGCCCCGCAATAGGGCCACCCAGGCTACGAATAATATCCTAATATATAAAAAAGTTAGCAGTTAATTTATTGCTTTAATGAATTATCCATTTCCACAAATTACATCAAACCATAACACACAAAACTGACGTAAAGAACTCCTTCACTGTCAAAACACGCTCACCTGAAATATCCCCAATCCCTCAACTGCACAGCCACCCTACCGTTAAGTGACGATGATCCACAAAAACGAATGAAGTGCGATTTTATTAACACTACGCTTCCAATTCGTATAGAAAAATATAACACTGACTATAACAAATGATGTTGTTTGCCAGAAAAGGGCCTGAAGAAAGGCCTCAGAAAGGCCTGGAGTGATGTATTATGGCCTGGAGTGATGTATTATGGCCCAGGCCATTGATGAGACGTGACGTCATCGGTTTTGGATCAGATGGTGAAAGATGGTCGCTGAGATTTGACTTGAGTGCTCCTTTTGAGTTGTGGATAGTAGTTGTGTGACTTTGAATGGCGGTGTCAATATGTTTGTTTGTAAGGTTCCTATTGTTTATAACTGTTGTGACAGGCGTATTACTTAATTGGATTTATTATTAACCTGTTAAACGTTAACTTAATAGCTTAGGAGTAAAATCAAGTAGTCGACTCACTGACTCATCTTTCACTTTGAGAACGATTCCCAGTGCATCAGTCTTTATTCATATAGCATTCAGAAATTAAATGTAATTAATTGCAGGCACTTATATAATATATTTTACTAAAACGTAATTTTATTCCGTAAATTCAGCTCAACGTCCGTATGCCACCGCGAGGATCCCTGTTCCCAACTATATTGGGGTCGACTTCCAGTCAAACCGATTCAGCTGAATACCAGTATTTTATGTAGAGCGGCTGCCTGCCAGACCTTCACAACCCATTAACTGGGTAACACGGTACATCCTGGCGAAACTGAAGTTAGATTTTCTGGCTTCTGACAATCCGTAACGACTGCTAAAGATCTACAAATCACAGTTGGCACCAACGGCTTAACGTGCTTTCCGAGGCATGGAGGAATCTCGGTATGTTAAAATGGTCACCCATCCACAAACTGACCTCGGCAAGCGTTGCTTAACCTTGAAGACCGACCTATGCGGCTGTTATTATTTAGCCACCAGCAGATTTTTATGTTTGAAAAAAAAATTACAATGTATAAAATAACTTCAATTTCGGAAGTCGGGGTTAAAATACGAAGAAACAAACAAAAACACCGACTTTTACTTTCAACACGAAAATTAGGTAAAGTTATTTTATTCTTTCTAGTGTTTTTTTTTGGAAGTCGGTTCTATTTTTTTTAAGTTTTTTATCTAATCTGTATGTACAGTCGTCCATGGATATATTTTTTATAAAGGTGCTTAGTTTTTTACAACTTTATTGCCCTTTTGATAAAGTAGGTATATTTGTTTTTGTTGCTTGGCATCAAGCAAATATTTTGGCTATCTATCTAACGACAATTTTTTGAAGTTTTGTCCAGTGCAGGCTACATCAAAATTAAAATATTAATTTAAAAATCAAACAAGCGCTGAAGCCAATTTCACTGGAATTGTTCATCAAAAATAGTATACCTATAGTAAAATAAAATAAAATTCTTTAAATTCCGCAAAATGGGCAAAAAACCTTATAGGTACTTCAAATATTCCATTCACCAAAACAATTTCACTGTCAATTTAATTTCACCCAAAATTAAAACTAAAACCGTCGATCGTAAGTGAATTTGTCACAACACTAGGCTCTATGTGATCGGGTACAGACGGCGGCGGAATGTGCTGAGTCACACCGCTTAGGGGAACACCCCTGCTCAAGTGGCGTTTAGGGGTCGGGGTGATTTCTATACTGTTGATGTTGATCGAGCCACTAAATTGATTGTCGACTTGATGAAATGTTCGTTTGATGCGAATTTTAGCTGAATTTATTTAGAAAAGGAATATGAACATAATATATCTACATAATTATCGGTTATTCAATACTAACTAAATGAAAATGAGCTTCGCTTAACGATTTCATAATATAGCAAAAAATATATCTGCATCGAATGCGTCATTTAGTACATGTAACTTGACTCATCTCCAACAGTCTGCATATTAAATTTTATGACGTCAATACTTTTAAAAATACATTTTTATTCAAATAAGTAACTATTGATTTCAGATATTCGGTAGCCATTGGAATGTTGATTCTATAAAAAACCGGTAGGAACAGTAGTTATTTTACTAAAACATACATAAACTACTGACCCGCGGCAAACTTCAATAAAAATAAATGTCAAATGTAAATAACTCCCAATTAAATATCAAAATTACAACAGTTATACATTCAATAATTTAAATTGTAAAACAATAGAATAAAAAATTAAACCCCCTGGGAGTTTATGGCAATTTTGGTAATAATAGACAAATAATAATAGCAAAGAATTTAACGGACGTTATTAATAAAACCGCAATTTTCATATTTTATTGCTATAAATCAGCGATCGAGCAGCTATTTGTCAATTATTAATTATTGAATTATCATAACTGCTTGTTAATATGGAAGCTGGCTGCGAAGATATTTTAGAGCCAGTCGGATTATTAGTTTAACAAGACAGTGTTATGAATATAATAATAAAATAATAGTGTTATAATAAAATAGAGTTTAACGATACTAATAAAATACACAAAAGAATGATGGTGTCCAAAATAGAGAAAGCTTGGAACTAAACGAAAAACAAACCGCTATCAAAAAAGTAAGCATGGAATTATTATTTTTTTGGATCTCCAACAAAGGATACACAAAATAACATAAGTCTCGGTGATACAGATGGTTCATTTACGTGTGCTCCTTCAGTTATAGGAGACCACAGCATGCACATATAACTAGGTTTACAAAACAGAATAATATTACAAAGTCAAAGCATTTATTTCAAATACACCGTTATCAGGTACTTTGAATTGTCAAAGTCAGTCCGTCAAAAACATGAAGCTATTTGCACGTTCCAAAGCGTAGATCTCTATGGAGAAGAACGTGCAAGAAACTACACGGACACTTAAATCATACAATAAACAGAATTAAATTAAAATAGGGTAAAATCATTCCATTACATTTAATTAAATTAAAAAAAAATACATTAAATTCAATTGGATTAAATTATTTCAAAAGATTAAATTAAGATTATTCCATTAATTAAATTACACGTGTTCATTTTTCTCCACATGAAATTACCTTCTGGAATATATTGGCATTCAGCAGTGCCTTTTAATGAATTTATTGATATAAATTCCTATTTGACATTGACTGTCAAAATTTTAAAAATACTACTTAAATTAATAATAACTTTTCCCAATTTCTACATCCTTTTTTAAGCTAAGTTCTCACTTCGTTTATCAATTTTATGTTAGGTTACTTCGTAAATTGATTAAAAGTGTCATTTCCTCACTAAAGCGTATGTCGCAGCACTAATGACGGTAATGAGACTTAGCAGTGACCTTTACACCGTACACACTTACATGGCTACTGTTGGTGCACGCATGCAGTAGCCTGTTGCTAGATAATGTTGATTGTATGATATATAGTAAGTATAACTAATTAATAACGAAAATGTGTCGTTAATCTTGACTTTATGGGACTTTTTCAATCATTAAAATACATAAACAATACGAGTTTACAGGGATAACGAGTTTGCAGGGATATGGTATCACGAAATCAATACTGATCTAGAGAACATGGCCACGAAAGCTGCAGTCATAATCAAAACAATTTTCAGGCGAGCGAAGCCGCGGGCGGAAGCTAGCTAGTAGATATCACATGAACAGTGGTATTTCTTTTTACTCCTGATTCTACTTGCCAAGCAAAAGGTTGACCAAACGGGAATGAATACAGACATTCTCAAAATTTGACGAAACGGGAATTAATGTATGAAGATCAAAATATTGACGGAACGACACTTATGTTAATTTATTTGTTTTTATACTTTTGACATGTTGTCGAATCGGGAATGTGACGAATCGGGAAGTAGCCACACTACCTACACCTAATCAGATATCATAATACTGACTGACTGGAATACTGTTCCTAGAATACGAGCCCTAGGCTGGATGAAAATCGTTTTGTTATTATGTAAATTCAAACACCACCAAACATTTATAATTAATTGTTTGACAAAAGATTCTTTATCAAAGAAGGAGCGTTAAGGCTATAGCTGAGTTAAGAATTTAAAGCTTATTTTGATATGTTGATTTAGCCCGAAAAACTGTCAAACTTTGGCATTCAATTCAGAAATCGGACTTTAGTACATATCAGAGATAATAGAACTACATATGAATGTAAACACCTAAATACAAGTCAAACACTGTTTGCACTGTAAAGAAAATATAAACATTCGAATACAGATTTTACTCAACAAAACAGATTTATTTCAAGCCAAAAATCGACAGAATTCAAACCTCCACTGGCAGTCGCATCCCACCCCTAGCGGCATAAGGGCTAAAGGTCACCGCAGCGCTTCCGTCAACCTGTTGGACGTCAGAGAGGACGCGACGATTAATGCGTCCCCACTCTATGATGCATCGAAACCATTCGCGGCGCCTCACTATTACTTAGGTACCGGTTTTTAGCGATCTAAGATTATGTGCTGTCTCTCTGTTTATGATTAACATGTGAAGATACTGTTTGTATGTCGCAGTCAACTAGCTTAATCAGTTTTTTCATTAAAAGCCTAGCCTTTTCATTGAACTGTGACGTTTAATCAGCGACATGAGTGACATGGGTTAGTTATTAAACGATTTTGAAGCAAAGATGTCACTTAGGTCGCTGTTGAAAGGCTAGGCAAACAATTAAACGGCTGATTAAGCTATTTGGCTGCGACATGTATATGTTATGTTATGTTTAGCTCGTGGATAAATAATAACAGCCGCACAGGTCGATCTTCACGTTAAGCAACGCTTGCCGAGGTTGGTCTGTGGATGGGTGACCATCATAACATACCGAAACTCCTCCGTGCCTAGGAAAGCACGTTAAGCCATTGGTCCCGGCTGTCATTTGTAGATCTTTGGCATTCGTTACGGATTGTCAGAAGCTAGAAAATCTAACTCCAGTCTTGCCAAGAAGTATCGTGTTAACCAGTTAATGGGTTGTGGAGGTCTGGTAGGCAGCCGCTCCACGTAAAATACTGGTATTCAGCTGAATCCGGTTTGACTGGAAGCTGACCCCAATACAGTTGGGAAAAGGCTAGGCAGATGATGAGGCAACGAGCTGAACTGATTCTAATAAATCATTCTGCCTACCCGTTTTCCTAATATGTGTAGGCCAGATTCTCTTGTAGTTGTAAAAGGTTTCATGGAGCGTCTGCCTGAGCTCCACAATCCAGCATCTGGGTAAACAACGGTTCCTAATAGTTTAGAAAATAATATTCAACAATTCTCCTAATTAACTTTCTGTTCACAAAAACCGTACCAGTGAATTCAAAATCTTGATTTAAGAACATTGAGCATATGACTAACATGCAATTAATTCACAGAACTAATTCTTGCTATATTGGGTAACTATGAAAAATAAATAAAAAGGATTTCTATTTATTATCATGTCGTCTCCTACACAGCTTGTTTGTGATTGTGATGTACATGACAGCTGATATCACCAAAATTTAGCGAAATACGAGTAGGTGGCCATGCCATAACATTAACATTTAACTGACCCCTAGAGCCTTAAACTGGGGATGGGCCTTTTAGGGTTCCGTACCTCAAAAGGTAAAAAAAGAACCCTTATAAGATCAATATCTTGTTTGTACTGGCACTACTACTCTAGATAATCTAGGCATTCTATCAGCGTTTGGCAAAAAGTTCAAAATGTATATCCCTATACTAATATTACAAAGAGGAAAAATTGATGTGTGTGTGTGTGGGTGTGTGTTTGTAATGAATAAACTCAAAAATTACTTCGCCAATTTCAAAAATTCTTTCACCATTAGAAAGCTACATTATCAGTGAGTAACATAGGCTATATTTTATCTCCGTATTCCCACGGGAACGGGAACTACGCGGATAAAACCGCGTGACGTCCGCTAGTCTCTTATAATTTTGGAGTTGTTAGTGACAACCATTGTTGCCGTAATAATGTCACTTTATATATGTATAACCCAAGGCATGTCCAGCCTGCTTATAGAAATTCACTGCCTTGAACCAATTTACTTAACCCATGGTTACGCATATTTTACAAGAAGTAGATACCTATTGTAATCTAACACCAAAGACTATGCTAAACATGAAGCCATCTCTGAGTAATGGATATCCTTGCATCGACTCCGGCCATATTCCATTCATTATGATAATTAATTAATTACAATAACCATTAAGTTACCTGTTCTTTCAAAAGGTCATGTTTAAGTTGTAGGTGACAACTTGAAATTGTGACACATGCTTATGGTATGAAAAGGCTCAAACCTTTGCTAATAGTAGCTGAAACGTCATGTTTCCCTTTCAAATATGACGTTTTAGCTACTGGTAGCTAATTTGACAGTTGTTGAAAGGTAGATTTATTATTATTGGTAGATTCGTTATTGAAACCGGCCGTTATATATCTGGGTGATCCGGGGGCTTTAGAAAAAGTGACTTATGCTGACTTTGACAACGATTGTCAAATAATCCAAAATGAACGGGATTGACAAAAGAAAAATGATATTTATTATTTGTCAATTTATTTAGGTTTGTATGGTGTATAAGTTAAACATAACACTTTTACACGTCAATCTTTTTTGGCCATTTTCAGCAAGATGAGGCCGGACATGTGTAGGTACTACCGAAATGTCACGTGATCAAGCCCTAACATTTTGAGTTTTTTCCGAGTAACTTAAGCTGCGAAGCACCTACAATGTTTCGGAAATCACTTAACTCAACAAGATCAACATAACTATACATATTATTATTTATAATATTTTGATTAGCCTGAGAGTTTTCAGTTTAAAGAGGTTGCAGTTTTGAGTAAGAGTGAGAAATAAGGGCAGCCTATAAATAAATTGAATTATTTTTGACAAATCATAAGATCAAATCAGCAAATACAATGCTAATAATATTTTATCCAAACCTAAACTTGTGTCAAAATCAAAGCATGCAAATGAGATCCAGCGCTATTGTATTAGCTGACCGCCGTTGATGATCCGGATTGCGAGCAATGATTGACGGCGTACTATTTGGTCAGACATGGCGGCAGCCGCGGCACACATAACTGACTGTTAAATATACTGTATCTAATAGTTTGACAGGCACGCACAGAAGGTTCAGATGGAAACAACCGTGACTAAACTGCAGTCAAGTCGAATGCATGAGAGTTTTTAAGACCCAAAGCCACTTTCAAACTGAAACCATAGAGTCTAGATAAAAGTGATATTTTATCGGCGAAAGCGATTGTTGTAATGCCAAAAGAACAATGGCGAAATCTTAGCTGACTTAAATTTAACCGTCGAAAAGTGATTTATAAACGAAAGAAATTCCAATATTTGTTTTTTTATAATTTTTTCCAAGTATTACAAATATTTAAACCAGTTAGGGTCCGATAGAAAAAAAAAATTCACTAACGTTTATTCGGCCAAGTGACAGTAAGTACAGCATTATTGTATTGTAATCAGTTTTAGTTGCAGGTATGTCAAAATACTGTGGTTTAAAAACAAATGAATTACTTTCAATTAATGACTGGCAAAAATACTAGAATGCCAAAACTAATAAAAATCTAGCTTGGTTGGTTGTGGTCGGTTGGTTGATGGACTGTTGATATGTTGATAGGTTGATATTGATACCGATGTTCTATTTTACCTGTTGGGTACCTAAGGTAAGGTCTACCAAAGAGTATTTTTGCAAGACGTTTCGAACGTCGAAATTTCTAATGCGATATTGCCCTTTTACTTCCTCGAAATTGAATATAAAAGTTACTCAGTTACCTACAAAATTTCATGACTGAATATCTATTATTCTCGGCCATCGGCCTTCTCAAACAAAAATCTTGCACAAACGAATTCAGAAGGTGACGCTGAGTTAAACAACATATTTTATATATTAAAAGACCTAGGAATTTAATCTCAGCTAAAACAATGTATGGGTAGCTGCTATTGTTCTTTATATATTGACTACGTGGCATTTCGGTAGCGCACGTCAATCTCACACTTCTCGGATTTTTTGACAATCTACAACTGATAGAATGACACTTTAGAATCACAGTACCTATGTATAACTACACTACAATACATTCCTACAAAGAGGTCATGGAAGAAGCAAAGTGTAAGCATAAAGACGAAGAATGCTGGCCAGACTTGGCAGCATTACCTCGTAGAACTTTAACATAGAAAAAAGGAAAAACTTTCAAGTGTGTGAGACACTGTCAATAGTTGCTATCAATGATATCCATCACCAAGAGGGAGACAAGACACAGAACATGACCTAAACACTGCGTTTATTCTTCACTAAGATATGGTTCTATTCTATTTTAACCAACAGTCCTATTCTATATAAGAATCACCGTGAAAACGTGACAACGAACTGAACATGAAGTGAGATTATCAATCCATACATTGAAGGGTGAATGACAGTTCACTTCGAGCGTCCTTTATAGAGTTTACCTTCTGGGTCTTCGCTGTTGCTTGACCATTGGTATTGTCTGGCACATGTTGAAAATATTAAATTTGTATATGAATAGAAAATGTAATCGAAAACATTGCACCGTTCATCTAACTGCAACTAAACTAAACATGAGTTGATTTTGTACAAGTAAACAGGGTGAAGATGCAGATTACAAACTGTCATCATACTATTTGAAATGACATTCTGTCAACTATAACGTTTTTGAAAAATCTCGCTGTCAAATATTTGGATTTTTAACACAAATATTATCGCTGAAAGTCTTGTACCTTTTATTAGGTGACAACAAAAGCGACTTAGCAACTTCTTAATTCCGCAGGGAACGAGTTTATGTACTCATAGTAATTTATTGTATCCTCCTATCATCGCCAGCCTGTCGAAAAACCCAATCAACGTACCTAAAAAAATAATTTAACCAATCAAAAAGCCGAATAACAATAATTGTCATCATGCCATATTACAAGCACACTTTATGGTAGTGTTGTGATAGCAATTCATTCGATTTGAAACATAATAGTGACGTAGCATTCGACAATTAACATAAAATATAATTTATAGCCGATATATCGACGCTTCGGAACTATTACCGATTATGATGCAAATTTTAATGACGTCTATTACAGTTTTGTTTAATTAATAAAAAACGTATCGAAACGAATTTTTAATTGAGGTTAGGCCACGTGTGGTGTTTTTTCTAGTAAGGAAATAACAATTTTGGAAGATTTCCGTTTCACTGGCTATTTGTAGACAAAAAAAAGCATGTGAAAACTTATCCATAAGCAAGAACGAGATACATATTTAACTTTTTTGTTATTATTTATAGTTTCACGTCTGACCAAATCTCATCTGATGGAAAATGATGATGTGGTCGACGATGGAGCCTCTTGCCTAGAAGTAACCTATTCACTCTTTACTTGAAAGTCGCCAAGGTTATAGTTATCAGGGAACACAGAATCTGGCAAGGAATTTTCAGAATATTACATTTCTACTAATAATATGTTTTTTACTTGTACCCTTCAAGTGAAAGATAAGGCATATTCTTCTTTTCACCTAGTCAAAATGCCATGTGAGTAACGTCAACAGATTCTTATCAAGTAAGTAACGTTATAAAGTGAAATTCTACAAAGGTATAACGATACTACTTTCAAATTATTTTACACATTTTTTTTTTAATATTATAGGTCGCAGTCACCAAGAAATTCCTGAGGTGGGATACCACTTTCTTTTCACAGCAAAATGTCACTAGTAAAAACTGTTTACAATCAATTACATGCAATTAAAATATTTAGCAAAATAATCGATAATTAGATCAACCAATTACGGTCCAGGTGTGGAAGTCACCACCTACCATCATTTATTATTTATTTTTTATTCAGTCCATGTCTTTAGGTTCAAAGTTTCAGCATTAGTATGCGATGTAGGGCCGTGATATTTGCATATCGATAAAGGTTAACAATGCAATTACGCGTGTCGATACTCGATAAACAGTAAAACAAAATCGACAGCACTAAGTTTCTGCGGCTTTAGTAGGGACGATCTTTTTGGTCGGATCGGAGTCGTGTCGTTGTTGGCAGCCGTTTTTACTTATGTAGGTACTAGGGTAGATAAGATATTATGTCATTATGGAGTGATTAAAGCTTATCAGCTTTTGTACATTATATTAAAATCTAATATACTATGTATATATTATTTAGTTGCTTGTTTTCAATTAATTATTTATTTCAGCTGTTGTGATTTGAAACTTTCAGACAGTTAACAAATAAAATATTGTAACAAATCATAAATGCAATATTGACTTAAAAAATAAAGTGAGAGCTCGAGTGCTTTAAGAGAAACCAAATCATGCAAGACATAGTTTTAAGACCAATGTCAGTCACTCTCCTAATTCCAACATTCAATTCAAATCGTGTCGCTCTCGTATCGTGTAC
Organism: Mamestra configurata; assembly: GCA_002192655.3. Taxonomy (NCBI): domain Eukaryota; kingdom Metazoa; phylum Arthropoda; class Insecta; order Lepidoptera; family Noctuidae; genus Mamestra; species Mamestra configurata. The sequence goes on from NDFZ01005404.1 coordinate 593,374, forward strand.
CCTAAATGCCATTATTCATGAGCCATCCGCAGTGGACATGCAATAATTACAACTAAACAATCACGGTAGGCAAATAATAATTCAGAACCCACTATTATTGTAATAATGTTAACGCATATCTGTTCAGCATGCTACTCACAATAACTTTAATAAAATATAATATAATTCAATTTTATAATAAGACGATGTTCGTAGATGCTACTTGCCTAATAAATTATTTCGTTTGTAAGAAGAATTATTATTTTTTACAAGGAAAAGGCGACGATGCGTCGCTAAGAAATGCATGTTTAACATTAAAGAAGTTAAGAATGGGTAATTTCGTTTTGTTAAATAAGTTTAGTTGCTGTCTTTTTTTAGATGTTTGGGGTATTAGGTATATTATTTTTTGTTAACTATCATACTGTTGCACTTTACCTGAATACATTCTAAATTTGTGTGACTTTATTTCAACAATTAGCTTTTGCCCGCGACTTCGTACGCGCATATCCCATTTTTCGTTCCCGTATAGCCTGTAGCCTTCCTCATGAATGTGGCTATCATATACAAAAAGAATTTTCCAAATCCGACCAGTAGTTCCAGAGATAAGCGCGTTCAAACAAACAAACAAACTGTTCAGCTTTATTATATTAGTTTATTCCATAAATACTTAACTAACTATATACACTACAAATAAAAATAAAATCTCCTAACTAAATAAACCCTAAAATATGGCGTCAAAAAATTCATCCGCATCGCTGTCGAGTGGAAGTGTACCCAAAAGACTGGCGGCATTGCCACGTTGTATGGCAATGCTTATTCTTTGACCAAGGTAAAAGCCAGCCCTTGGGTCACGTGAAGTGTCAACTAAGCGCCTTGAGAGATCTTTAAATAAGTTATGTGCACTCGGACCCCAAGACCCGAGAGTTTCAACCCCAAACGGCTCGAAAATATAACTACCAACAAGTTTATTATATTTCCGCCGCTTGAGGTTCTCTGCAGCCGCAGCGGCAGCGCCAGCACAGCACGAAGAGCTAGGAAGATGGGATGGCGCAAGAGTATCGACACAAGTAGCGTCCCACACTAATGGCCTACCCATCTTCCATGGAAATAACGACATGCCGTCCGGTCTCTTGCCATCGTCGCGTGNGCTGTCGACTGGAAGTGTACCCAAAAGACTGGCGGCATTGCCACGTTGTATGGCAATGCTTATTCTTTGACCAAGGTAAAAGCCAGCCCTTGGGTCACGTGAAGTGTCAACTAAGCGCCTTGAGAGATCTTTAAATAAGTTATGTGCACTCGGACCCCAAGACCCGAGAGTTTCAACCCCAAACGGCTCGAAAATATAACTACCAAAAGTTAGTTTATAGATATGATTGTCAATCGTCTAAAATGTAGTTGAATGACTGCGGGATATCTTAAGGTATGTCAATCCCATACATTTGTGTCTATTTAACAATAGTTATCGCTGACCGATTGTCACTTTTGTCTCTTATTGTCTAGCTAGACCGTCTGGTCAATGACAATAACCAATCGTGTTCTTTCTAACGAAACCTCACTACTTAATGTTACTATGAGAAAGGATCCTATTCCTCGATCTGTGTTCAACTCTCAAGGCAATTAGAATATTTCTCGCAACTGCATCCACCTGCATAGCTAAGTAGCTACCTACCTACTGATAACCTCTGACTGCAATCACCAATCCCGTCTCCGACCTCGAGGCTTGCAGGGCTGGCCCGTATTCTCTCACAATCGCTTAACCCTTAAATGTCAATGGTGTCAATAACGTCACTTGACGTCAAATGACACATAGCTGACATTTATTAGTCGATACTGCTTAGTGGTTTTATGATACTGAGCGAAAGGTTCCGGGTTCGGGTCGAGCAATACTGACAATATAACCGTTTCTGCCCAAGTATGGGACTTAAGTATAGCGAAATGTGGTACCAATCACCTCTGCCTACCCCTTTCAGGGCTACATGCGTGATATTTAGTAACGTAATTAATTTAAAAAAAAACCGTCTGACCCATTTTTTGCCTCAATATCGATCTATTCGTATCGCTCGATCTCTGATCCAGATCTCTTCAATGCCAGACGTGACGTTTGATTGACGGATTGACGGGCAAACATGCTGATTGGATATAATTACGATGCATATTTTGTTAATAAACAATTGTCTGACAATTTGCTGTTTAAATCAATCGTATTGGTCAGTAATAAGGTTGAGTTTGGTCTGAATGGATAGTGAAAGTAAGTTGGTGAAGTATCCTTAGAAATTAGACTCGTGGCGGTAGGTTTGGTATTTGAAATCATTGTGTTGTGATGGCATCAAACAAGATCCTTATTCAAGTCAGTTTGCGGTTAATCATAGATAATAGTACAAGAAAAGGTTATAGTTACACAGTATTGTTGATGGTCTAGACAATTTAGTATTCAATTGAGTGGTTAAATGTGCTATTAGCGGGTTGACTTCAAGTTGACTTGCGTTTTGTTTGAATCAATCAATCTACTTAGCATGTTTGGGCCGGCCATAAGTCAAACCAGATTCAGCTGAATACCAGTATTTTACATTGGGCGACTGCCTATCGGACCTGCACAACCCAGTAACTGAGTAACACGGTAGCAGTTTGCAAGACTGTTATCAGATAGGTATTCTGTATCAACTGTCAAGGATCTACAAATGACAGTCGAGTCTAAGGCCGCTATCACTTTAGGACGTTAGTAGCGCGACAGAAGCGTGGCAGAAGCACATGCCTTCACATTATAAGAAACATAAGCTAAATAAACTACTAGAAAATTTAGCCACGCGACTGTTGCGCGCTGCTAAAGTCGCCTAAGGCTGCGTTTTATTTTTTTTGAATTTTTTTTATTGAAATGTGCGAGGATGCATAGCGAGGGATGTGTTTGTTAAGAACCAATAGTTCTACCATCTCTGGTGGAAACGCAGCCTAAATGTGAAAGCGGTCTAGCGGCTAAAGGCTAAAGTTAGGAAAAGGCTGGACAACGGACGAACGGTCATCCAGCGGATTCCTGCGACCTTCACTGGTTTATTGGTCCACCTAGTAGGAGGCCTTCCAACGGTCGCCACTTCAGACCCTCACGACCCCATCGCTGTATAGAGGTATGTGTAACAGAAACTAAAGTCCCGCACACCTCCTTTGAAATGGGAGGATCCTCCGACTAGACGGTTGTTATGTCTGGTGAGCAACTGCCCAATAGTTGATATTCGGACTGAGAACTTTGCTTGCGCGATGCAGGATTTCGTTGGTAGTTCGTCGCTGACAGGATAGATGGCGCTGCGGTTCTTTTTTGTTGCCATACAAATTTCGCTTCTTAGTTTTTCATATGCTGGCACTGATGCCGCTACAGCTGCATCGTGTATCTGATCTGCGAGCAATGTGCCCACTGCCACTTAATCGAACGCTCAGCCCAAAATGGATCAACCATCCAGATACAATTCTAGATAGATGGTAGTCTACTGAATACCAAAATTTATGATCGTATATTTATCTGTAAGTGCGTAATCAGCAGGTGTATTATCTTATCCAACTTTATGTAAAGCTTACAAAACTATTCATTAGATTGAAAACAAAACTCATCGGATTGCGTCGGCGTTCGTCGGCCGTCTATCTTGCGATGTACGATCGATGTTCAATCGAACTAATAAACAGAATAGTATAGTTAAACAGCGTTGCATGCCTTTAATAAAGATAAAATTGGTGAGATTAAATTCTAGTTGTTTGGTTAGTAGAAATTAGGCAAGATATTTAAGCCTTCTGTGAGTATCTTAGAAAGTTCGTTAGTTTTGAAGAAACAGAGTCAAGTAGACTTGACAAACATTGAGATAATGATGGATGGAGCAAGGCATGCTTGCTCGTTCATCACTTAATTAGTAAGTAGTGTCTACGAACCTCCTGGGGTATCTTGGTAGGTGCCAATAAGAGAAGAAGGTGCACCAGGAGGCTGTAATAGCAGCACAGACTAAGACTTTAGAGATGTTACTATGATAGTTTAAGGTTAATGATAGCATTTAATAAGGGATCCTTAGATAACTGCATGAAAAAAAATAATATTGGAATAAACTACCATTTGCAAAATTATTTATAGGAAACCCTAGCAATACTAAAAACAAATGAACAAAGATGACATTATCTTATTCTCTGAACACTTCAAAACCATTCCACAATCCAATTTCAAAATTCAAAAACATAAAACGATCAGCCAGTACGTACAGTGACGATCAAAAATATCTGCAGCGCAATATTATTTGATATAGGAACATGGAGTTAACAGTCCGCTGCATTCATTCCGGCCTGATTGATAGAGTGATTGATTGGCACGTGACGCGAACACTCCCGATGTAATAGCCCAGTAAACAGGTTCGCGATCCGCGACCGATTCAAATCTCTAAATTGAAATTAATATTTTTTGTTTAATCTGTGGAAATTTTTGTTTGGTTAGGTTTGTGTTTTTTATGGTATACATGTGTTTTAGAGGTATTGATTAAAGGTACATCTACATTCTAAAATGTACAATGCTCCATTTTATGAATCTGAATTTGAATCGATATCAATGATTTACATGGGGCTTGTGCTTTGTCAGTCGCAGCTTTTAATTGGGTATATCATAGACAAACCCTTCAAAACTTCACCCCATTAAAAACTTCCCTTATATGAAAACAGAAGTCTACGCCCCAATGACACACACACACAAAAACAATTGGGCCCTCAGTCCAACTTCCGTGCACCCGAAACACACGAACAATCACACATACTCAATAACGCTTCGCA
>NDFZ01005404.1:598849-609510 GCA_002192655.3 Mamestra configurata
CGAGGGCCCCGCACCCGTTTGTAATTAACTGAGGGCCATAAATTGACCGTAACTGTCATATCATATTGATTTAGTCCCGTGAGCGTACCTACGCCTTGCTCCGAGTTTTCAGCCTCGCCGGGGTAGGGGAAAAATTAAAATTGTTTGGATTGACGCTATCGGGGTGCGGTGTATCGGGGTTGATGCTCATGTTAGAGCTCCCTCCCTGTTCTCTGTAGACGAGTTTGTGATCGGCAATTCTGAAGTTGACGCAGAGGTCATTTTATTCTTGCTCTGTGCACGTCCTACTGTCTCGTACAATGACAAAATATTACATTTCACGTCTCAATGACCGTTTACTGAATCGATTCTCGTCCCAAAGAAAAGTTTCACAAAAAAATATTTAATCCTTGACTCAGTTAGTGATGGCCAGCAAAATTACGAAGTGTTGAAAAACTTACAATCACCCAATTTTATTTTCGTTCATCTATTGAAACAGATTCATTCATTCTTTCATTCTTTTCATTCATAACAACTAATTTATCACATTGAACGTTTCAATTGGATATCAGAATTCCGTAATAAAACAAACATTGGGCGATTCGAAAATAGTCGGAAATCAAACATGATACGACTCATTTAAATCATATTCACATACAAAAAATTCGTTCCGTATGCGTATACATACGTTCATGCCCACACAGAGCTGTGAATGAAGTGAAGACAGCGTTATTACCGCTTTGCAACGATTGAGACTGTCAAAACAACGCTAACTAGCGAAATCGAACAACATTTGGCCGGCGGATGATAGAAAACAAACATTTACTTGCCATTCTTAAACAGATGATCCGATTCAACAAACATTATTGAACGAATTTACGAGCCATCGAGATCAAAGTCGTAATACAAAAATATCTGTAGCAATCAGCCGAGGGGCGTTAGTTTCTTAAGAGCTGTGCTTAAGGAGCAATTTTGTGCGTGAGATGACTTTGATGAGTGCGGATGCAAATTGGCCGCCATGTTTTTTTCCCGCGCCAACAATCGCGCGCTGCTGCCGCATCGAAGCTTCTTTTTTCTGCTGTAAGTTCCTGATCGCGCTAATTCTGATTGAGAAGCATTTTTCTGTTCCGATTGTGTAACATTTTAGACGTGTTCTTGATATTTCGATGATTGCTACGGCGATGGTTGATCAAAGACGGCCTGGATCTCATCCAGCCTTGATGTGTGAAAGATTAATACGTTTTTACAAATATTGGAGCAGTGTTGTTTGGACAATAATTTCATAGCTGATAGGAAACTTTGCAACTGGACCGATGGCATGATTCAATCTTCATCGATGATTTTCGGATTTGATGTTATTTTCATAAGTTGAATATTTCTTATTAGAGTTTCATATGAATTTTCGCTTCTTGTCTTGAATACAACGTTAACATTGTTAGAGGATTAGATAAAGTTATCGCGACCAACTTATAGGTAACTTTTGGAAGTCATGCCCAGGACTTCCAATTTTTTCGACCCAGTGGTAAAGTAGACCGCTGATTTTTTGTTTTGTCCAGCTCGTTCCACCAACTTTTATGACGCCAATATGCCCTCTGGCTATGGTCTTCATATACTTCCTTTTTTGGCTCAGAGCTCATTGAGCATGGCAGACGTGGCAAATTTGAGAGGCCAGAGACCCTTCTATGAAGTCTTAAAACGATCATGATTCCGCTCTAAGAGAGAGACGAAGATAGATAGCTACATAGCGAATAGCACTGTCCCTTTTAAATAATCGGAATTGGATTATTAGCACGTCATAGTAGGACACCAGTCCTTTTTCAACATACACCGATCTGAAATATGTTGTGCAGATTTTAACTGTTAATATCATATTTGACTGTTGTTAATATCTATTTTTCAGCAACAGTTTTATCTCATCTCTGTTTACATGCTCCTTATGTCAGCGCATCTCCGTCGTTATCTCCATCGGTCACATTCTCACTTGTCAGTTGTCAGTCAAGCTCATGATCTTCAGTGATGTGAGATAGTGCGACTTATAAGATAAACCAAACACATGAGCTGAACCAAACATATAAATCTATTGTATTCTCTTTAAATTTCGTTTATCAACATCAGTTTTCATGTTAATTTGCGGTAAGATTTCATCTTATCTTTCAATGAGTCCAAGTCAGACACGCAGAGTCAAACATGTTAGCTTCTACATAAAATGTATGGATATTTACTGTAATGTCTCTTTTACATAAACTAACATGCATCTTTCCAACTCTGATCTAGTCACGAAATCAATATATCAGTGAGAGCACAAACTACTGTAACTCCTTGCCTACACCCAATTTGACAGCGGCCATTAGAAAAAAAACGGGTTTTATTTATCGTCCCACTAAAATTCCTAGTGATTTCACATCTAGGTAACTTATCTTATAAATCGTGAAATGTGTCAATTAACTCCAGTTTAATGTCGTATTTATGTTAATAGACGTCTGACGGACATTTTTGGGCATACACAAAAAGAGACTCGGCAGGATGCGACCGGCACTGAGGCACCACTACACTCGGGTATTTTAAATGTCAAATAACTTAAATAAGTGTTGTGGCTTCAGTCGCATGACGCCTGATTGATTGGATAATTGACTTTTCGCATTCAAGGGTTAACGTTTTACAGTTTTTTGTTTCACCAAAGCGAAAATGTCATTGGTTTATTTAAAGCCTGATCAATCAGATAAATAAACATTTTCATTTTACTACTCATAAAATTGATTGCCAAAAACGACTACCAATTAATCGATATTCAAAGAAACGTAAATTAGTTAATGTGACATAAAATTCTTTTAATTTATCATTACTATAATAACCATCAAACGAATTTAAGAAACGGCTAAAAAGCTGTCAGAATGTATGTATATTGAGATCATTTTGGTAATAAGAAAGAATTAGTAAGAGCTTAGCAACAAAACTGATTATTAATAAAAATTCTAATTTCAATCACTAGTTTAGTAGATGGATGTCATAAATATAATATAAATAACGTAATATAAATTATTGGGGTATCGAGAAACCTCATATGGATGTTAATAATCGTAGAGGGATACATACAACGTATCTGTTAATACATTCTTGATGATCAAGCCGTGGGACTGTTTGCCTGTTATTTATGTAGCGTGCTTCAGTTAACGCATTGATCGGACACACAGACGACGTAAATTTTAATGACGGAATCCATAAAAAAAACTATTTTTATAAATAATGGTACATCAATACATAAATAATGGGACCAGTCGGAGGAACTAGTACCAATAACGCGAATAAAAATAAATATTACTTAACCATTCGAAATAAATATGGCGGATGATTTATGGCGTTATTGACATTGTGTGCGCGGGCGCAGGCGGCCATCTTGCCGGCTAATTGCCAGTCTGTCATTAAATCAGTCACGCATCGACTATAGACGGATGTTCGAATATTTGTTTTGAGGCGACACCTAGGCAAATTAACATTTTTTATTATATTTGATCTTAAGTGAGTTTCAAGTCGTCAGGCCAATCGGTTTGATGCCGCGCGGTGGTCTATGCAAATATCTAGAATAGGAGTAACGCCTCTTTAATTATCAATTTGTTTTAGCATCTGTTTTTCCAGAACGACGTTGTTTTAGGCGTTTTATTAATTAACAAACTAATGAAGCGTGCTTTGGATCATGTTATCGTCTTTTAGCAAATGTCAACAGTTAAACGTGATTCAATGAGGAAGGGATACCTACCGTACGATTTTATCATTCCGTAGAATTTCTTTTGTTCAAAATGGGAAAAGTTTTTCATTTACAGTGACACCCAATGTAAACCAGTTGAAAGTGATTTTGAAATACAAGTAATTTGATGGCCTTTTGCCATCCCCATTTTTACAAAATCGGTTATGATTATTTTTCTAGTTTTTTTGTTAATAAAATATACTATTCAAGATGCTCTCTAGAACTAGTTAATATGGTTAAAAGTATCATAGTGTAGGTCATAGGATGAACCGTTGCAGTGCTGGGTACAATGTACTTGATACCGGAACCGCTCCAAGCTGTAGTCTATGGAAACTTGTTGCACATAAAGCTGAACATAAATACACACATAATATAGGTACCGTTTACTAACACTAACGGGGCCAATAAAGTATACATTTTTGTGCCAATGCGTTACAAAGAATAATGTTCCATATTAGGTTCATGACTAAAATTACCTCGTGGCTAAATAATAACAGCCACTTCGGTCAAACTTCGAGGTTAAGCTACGCTTGCCGAGGTCGGTCTGTGGATGGGTGACCATCTATTACAAACAGTTTCCTCCATGCTTTAGAAAGCACGTTAAGCCGTTGGTCCAGGCTGTCATTTTAACATCTTTGACAGTCTTAACGGGTAGTCAAAAGCCAGAAAAATCTGACACCAGGCTTGCCAAGAGTGTTGTATTACCCAGTTAGTGGGTTGTGAAATTCGCTCCATATGAAATACTGGTATTCAGCTGCATCCAATTAGACCGTAAACGGAGCTCAAATTAAGTGCGAAAAAGGGCTTGGCAGATTAGATATAAGACTATACAGTTTTTGGAAATCAACTAATGAAAAGTTAATATACGTGGTGAAGATTAAAAATTAGAAAACTCAAAAGGTGGATTGTAGGAAAAGATGAGAAGAAAGACAACACGTGTAATATATGTGGCATATGTGGGCATCTTACTATACAAAAATAAAAATAAATGTGAAAGAAAATCAGCATTTGGGATTTACATCTCTACGCCTTGACAATGTATTAACTTTACTTTTTTAAGCAGTTTATTGGAAAATCTATTGCTTCCGTTACCTATGAAATTTTATGTAATTGTTTTTAGGTTACTTACAAACAGGAAAAATGTATGAAAGATAAAAAAAACATTGGTGCTGTTGGTCATTAGAAATCTCCTTCAGCAAAGTAAAGGCCTAAAACAATACCAATGTTTCGTATTTCTATAACCTAAGTTCATTCGTGTCCACATGGATGGAATTTAATCTTTTTTTCTAAACCGGTGTTTTTTTTTTTTTGTGAGTGGCGTCTCTCAGTTCAACCTATTAGGTTGTCGACTGCTTCACCGGGCTTGCCTGTGGTGGCCTTAATATAATATTAAAGCCTCCAGGCAGGGCTTATAAAAACTTACAAACTAAGCGACTACACGCTAAAAACCGGTGACTTCCTAGAACCCTGATTTTATACACATTGCTTAGAAATCAAAATGGCTATGAGAAATAAAAAGGTAAGTGGTCAAAGCAGATGTTGGGACCAACGTTTTGAACGGCAAATAGAGGCTTTACAATAAAAAGAGACCAAAACATAGACACTGAAAGAATATTGGACAAGGAAAAGTAACAGAAAGATGCTGATAAAGACAGCAACAGACAGACACAGACCGAAGAGGTAAATATAACCAATTATGGCGAACATGACTCATTTGACAAAAAAGTTAAAACAAAATAATTTCAGTCACAACACACAAACTTATGATTTATGGCAGTATCTCTTCAAAATCGTGTCTATTGTATGTAAGGATATTAATTTGTCTATTGTGTCGTTGTCTATGCTCGTTGAGATCATCTAGTGCGTGTGGGTGGAACACTCGGGACAAGTGTTGAATGTCGCACCTAAAATGCGGAATTGCCTCAATTGAGTATTAATACTCTGAGGAAAAACTTAAGTACCGATTTTTTTTTATGAATGAAGGTTTTTTTTGACGACACTGAACAAATCGTTAGGCAATGCTAACACAGTTTCTTGTGAATGATTGTAGTGTCCTGCATTATTTTATTTCGGTGACATTCATCATGATCCTAGGTACCACAGTTAAAAATATGCTATGAAAGGGACTGACATCAATGCAAAGCTTCGGCTTTGCATTGATGTCAGTCAGTTTGAGTAGTTTCGACTACTGGGCTTAAGAACGTGACATTTTGCACAAGGCTTTCTTTTATGATGTAGGTGAGTCTAAGAAAGGTTTTTGGTAGTTCAACTTCCAAAAGAGGGTCTGCGCAGATGAAGTCGCATGCGAAGTGCTAGTCTGGTATAATATTCTTGGGTAATTTGTAATTTCAGTGTTTGAAAAACTAGAAACAGCTATGATAATCGTTTCAGCAAAGTTGGAGAGTTCCTGATAATACACAAGATCAATTAAACCAAGAAATATAGAAAATACTAGGATAATGACAAAGAAATATTAATAAACAACTGTGTGGAAGCCAGCACAAAGACAACTTTACAAATTACTTTTATTAAATGCACTATTTACTTGAATAAAGTTTTTAATCTTCCAAATATAGAATGAGCGATGGGCCCGGTAAATTAAATTGAAGTTAAAATTAAATTTGCGACAGATGTCCTGCTATAATTATATGAAATTGGTTATATTTCTCAAGTCATGTGTGTTACAACCGACATGTTAAGTTAATATAATGGAGTTAAAATAAGTTTAAATGCTATAGAAGCTTACCTTATCAAATATTATATGAAGATTGTTATTGTGAAATAACATTCTTAGTTTTAAGTTACTAAGAGACTGCAAATATTATTTATATGCAGTCCCTGAAATATTTCAAAGATAATAGTTTCATAAAAATTGAAATAATTTTGGTCTTTATTCATAAAGTTTTCTTTTAGCAATTAATTCAAAATAAGTTACAAAAAATAAAATTTATTTTGCTTAGAGTAAGTACCTACCTGATTCTTAATATTATCATGTTCCCATAAATTAAAAAATTAAAAAAAATGATTATTATTATAATATGAAACCCCCTAAAAATAAACCATAAATATAATATATTCTCGACCATAAACAAGTCAAAGTTATGGAAGATCTAGCAGATGTCGCGTCACATGGCGTCTATAAATTTTAAGTTGTCGTATTCAAAATGTCGGGTTCAAATTATTTAATATTATATCCATAACTGATAGGTTTCGTGGCAGGAATATTTAAGATAGGAATCAATATAATTTTGTTTGAAAATGTGTTAAGATACCTCGAAAAAACTGCATAGAAGACATAAGGCTCGCTCTATTTTTTACCTATAGGTAAAAATAGCATTTTCGATATTATAATTCAATTGTTTATTGAATAAACAGAAAACTTTGATCTAACAGTATTCCAACTTTGTAGTAATCTACGTGTTTCAGATTCTCAAAAAAGGGTAATATTTTTAAAAGACCAAACAAAAATATTTTCAAAAATATAGTAGGTAATTATGTCGCGACTCGGAAGACCAATAAAAAATATTGTTGTGTTTTTTTTTCAAACAACAAAATCTACAACAAAAAACTGAATCAAATGTTTTAAAACAGATTTATATTCATAGAATACGAACCAATTAACAATAAATAAATAAAATGAAACCAATTAACAATAGGGTAAAATAAATATCACCAACAGTAAACTATTAATTATTCAATACTTAAAATATTTGCCTAACAGCTTATGAACCGATATTAAAAGATTATTTACCAATAAAAATAATAAAGACTACCAATGCTAATGCAACTTGGACATAAATTTTTCATTATGCATATCGTAATTAAAAATTGCTTCGTTTTCAATCAATTATTAATCAATGTCATTCGTGATTGCGACATTAGCAATAAAACTTTATTATTAACTTCTATTGTATTATTATTTATGACATTTGATTGTCAGGTAATAGTTACAACGCTTGCGTCAATCGTTGTTACGGCTTACTTTTTGTTATTTGAATAATAATTATTTATTTTTCTCCGTAAAATACGTAAGTCATATAATTATTATTTTGTATACCTAATTATTTTGAAATAATTATTTCACGCATACGTTTCATTTAACGCAGTGGTAAATGTTACCATGGTAAAGGATGTGACAGGTTTTAAGCAATGTGCCTCGAAGGAGCACTTTTACACTTTCCTTAAGTTGTTGACCTGATCGCCAAGGTCAGGGTAATAAGCATTTATGCTGATACAAAAAAGCGTATGTTTTTTGTAAATATTTCAGTAATAAAATTATAATGAACAATATTCAATGGAACTTACTAAATAGTTATATTTTTAATAACTATATTGAGTGATAAAATTTATAATGTTGTCTTCTAGAACTAAGTATGAATAATAGTATCATAAATTAATATTCATATTTGACTTCGTTATCAACTACAAAGAATAAGTAAAATGTTTGTAGGACGTTTCCTTTAGTCATAAAATTGACGAATAATTGATTGAAGCCATTATTTATATTGCTTAATTATAATTACTTAGGGTTACTCCAGAAAATGTTATCATCAATAGAATATTCAAATACCCGCATGACAGGCACTTAGTGGTTTTCTAAGGTGCTCAAATATTAAAAGTAATTTAAACATTATTCTTCAACATTAGCGACAATAAAACTAATAACAAGAAATGCTTAACATTTTGTTTAATTATAATATTAAATTATAGAAATAAATACAGAACCAACCAAAGTACAAAAAAATCGCAATCTTAAAATATTCAAAAAATCTTTTTAAGACTTTTGATGACATTCCTTCCAGATAAATTATGCACTAGGCACATTGCGTTTTCCAAAATGTCTTTATGTACACAATGTTTATGATGCGGCGTCCCTCTCTAGCGCCCCGCCCCTGCCCCGCGCGCCTGCCCCCCTCCCTCTCGCTCCCAGCATAGACGCGTTGCAGACGCTTGGGGCGCGCGCCACTCGACTATTTAAAATGACGACTGTGTGCATTGCTTTACAAAAATAAAGATGGCGGACTGGGAAAAAGGACGCCAATGGATGCAAAAATATTGTACGATTCTTTGTGGTTTGTTACTTTTTCTATTCTTTCAGGGCTTGATAGATGCAAAAGTAATGCAGAAGTTTTCTTCAAGTTATGTAACATGTATGACGGGTAAATTTGACTCGACGAACGTATTTGATGCATCTTTCAGGTTTTGACGCAGCTTTTTGTGTCATTTATTTAATTTCGTCAGAGTTTTTAGGATAATTGGTTAATTAATTACATCTTTTCAGAAGAAATTTTATGTTTATTAATTATCAGAACTAAATACGAAACGAATGAATCCTCAAAATCCAATTAACATTTCTTTGTTGAGTCCCATGAATTATTTTTCTTGGGTAAACAGTGAACAACGTAGTTACAAGTCCGTATTACTTTATTAAGTTTTTGCGAACTTTATCCGAAACATTTCAGTTACTTGAAACTCTTTTCATAACTATTCAACAATACTCTAAGCTGGTTAACATAGTGAAAACCAAGATAATTCACAGTAAAAAGTGTTTGTGTAACATTTTACAGCATTTTCATACAGTTATTCCTTTGTTAAAGTATATGTTTTATCAGCAAACGCCCGGCACAGTACCGTCGCGGGCCGTCGCCGCATCCTCACTGAATTCAGCAGCCGTCACAAAGTTTCAGAGCCCACCACGCATTGTGAAACTTAACAGTACTACACTAAACTATCTACTCCATCTAAATATACAAAATTCCACACAAGTTTTTCAAAGAAGCAGTTTGAAATGCGTGAAATATAGTTAAAAAGCGATAAAATATTTAAATGTAATGTTAGCACTTGTTTGTCATATACACTTAAGTGTGCTCACCTTCGTTTTCCAATGAATATTCTTATTTGATAGACAATAAGAACTCCGCTCCACCTGTCACAACGGGCACCTAAGCAAGCAATGCCACTCGAGACCCTCTCATATAACCATTGTTTTCTAAACTTCTATTTGTTTTCGAAATACGTGAAACGAATTCCTCAGCACATCAAACACTAAGTACGATGTCGTTGAACCTCTTTCCAATCCATCAATAGTAAACTTAAACAAATCAGCCGTATTTGAACAGATGGGCTGCGACGGTGTGTCGGTGGAGCAAATACGTTGACAATGCTTACTGGAATCGCACAGCGCGGGTCACTTCACACTTATAACTGGCACTAAGTTAACTGGTCACAATATTTGGCACAGCACGTGAACATGTCATTGGATCGCGCGGTTGGAGCGCGTGTATCGTGGCGTGTTTACGCGGGCGGGAGCGAGCGCGGGTGGCGATGCGGTTGCGTCGCGCGCCGCGGCCGGAATGACGCGCGGAGCGGCGCCCGCTGCCGACAGCGCCACGCGGCGCCGCAGCGAACTAGCGCACTCAATCAAACGTCCAGCCGTGATAAGATGCAACTGAACTTTTTTGCAACGTACTGCATTCTTATTGTGATTGATCTTGTAAATTAAAATGGATGCTTATTGTAGATATTCTACTGGTATTTAATTAAATTTTTACTTTTGTGTTGACTTCTTTGTTTTTATAATTTGTAATAGTGTTAAAATTTAATGATTTTCCTTCAACTTAAGCTACTTGCATCTTCATTATAAATAATATTCAAAAAATATTTTTTGAGAATTATTTCTAGTTTTAATTTAATTAACTGAACAACTATAAATTAGTTTTACAAACAAACACTAATCAAAAATTAAAATTAAAAATAATCAAAAACGAAAAACAAGTTTTCTCCCAAGAAAACCAAAAAGAAAATCGAAATTAACTTGAAAAAAAAATACAAACTTGAACATGTCAAAACATTGCAAAAAGTCAGTGGGGCTGACGTGACCTTGCGCGGTGCAGGCGGGCGCGCGTGCATGTCGCCGTCCCGCTCGCGGGGGGCGGCGCCA
>NDFZ01005404.1:610242-661286 GCA_002192655.3 Mamestra configurata
CCCCCCGCTCACCGCACCGCGCCGCCTTTTTACCTTTTTGCCCGAATGCCCGCTGCTAACTCACTTTCGTTACGATTATACCTACGTTACTTATGCTAAATAATTATTTCTATTAATTATTTGCATTTTGACTATTTTTTTTTTGTTTTGTTTTATAAATTCTTTTGATGTTTGAATGATTGGTTGAATTATGATAGTTGTGAGGAAAATTATACCTTTTTTTGGATAATGCTTTTATTCTGATATGTAGGTAATTTTGTCAATATTATATTATTTTTGTGAAATAATAATGATTTAATTTCCTTAACTTTATTGATTAAAGACAATATTTTATTTTCTTTTATTCGATTTTTTTTTGTTGGAATAAATAGTTACCTACAATATTTTATGTTTTTGCCAAAAATATGGTATTTCAATTAGATTCACAAAATCTTTTTCAAAATTTGAATTTTTATTTTAAGTAGGTACCTTATTATGGTGCTATTAACGGTCGCACTTTTTTTGGTCAGTTTGTCATAAACTTTAAATTTAAACATAAAAAATAAATGAATAGTAGGATCAATAGTTAAATTTCTCTAATTGTTTTTTATAAGTACCAGATGGAGCTTTAATTTTAGTAGGTGTTTTTATGGTTATTTAATTTAGAAAAGACTTATAAACGTAACATAAATAATAACATCATCCTGTATTCGCCAAAGGGTTAGGCAGAGAGACCTACTTATAATGCAACCACATTTCAAAAGTTAGGTAGGTATGTGATAGGGGCGATTTTTTTTTTGGACAGACCCGCTGTTTTGTCCCAACCACCACAACTCCTGAGCACCAGAATCATCAGTGGCGACAACCAAAAAAACGCCGAGTCAATGAAGCTCGATGCGTCCCGAAGAAACGATTCACCAGTCTTGGATCGTGCTACAAAATAGCCATTTGCAAGTGGCGAGCCTGTTGCCATTAACTAGGCAAGAATCCAGACTCCAGGCTACTCAACCGACTCAACCCCAGCAAGGAGATTAACCATAAATGTCTGACAAAAATAAATGATGAGGTGTGTAAAAATTATAGCCATGAAAAGTCTTCCAAAGTATAAAGGTATGCAAAAGATTCATTAGATGCACGTAATAATCATAAAAAAAGTTTGCACTTCGAATGTTCATTCCTAAAACACGTTACACTATAAAAACCTCATATTCCCATTTTGTTCTCACATAGCATTACCAGCTACTTTTGCATACCACCATATACTTCTACATACAACTCTAACGCCATAAAAATAAAGACTAAAATCGAAAAAACCTTAACATTTCAATAATAACCCGAAACACGCGTAATTTTACGATCCGAATCATAAAAATTCGATTTTTTTTTCGACAATATAATTTTATTCGCGTTTAAGTTCGCTTATTAAGCAGATATGTGGCTATTTTCGGTTTTTACGAACGATTTTGACGAAGTTCTGATAAACTTAAGGAGTCAAATGTGAGGGTTTTATTGAGTTGGTTTTAAGTTGATTTGAGGTTGTCCCTCGGTCCGAGGAAACAGGTACTTACCTACCTGCTCTCTCCTGCTCCTCTTATAATAATCTTATATTATACGTACTATCTTTAAATATGAGACATCATTATCTTAGCTCATTGCCAACATAAAACAATAACTGGACTTTACTTAGGTACTGGACATTAAAAATGAAACATTTTTTTTTTCAGTTTTTTTTCGGTAATTTACAAAAAAAAATTGGTAGTTATAGCATACTTAATGTAATTTTACACTAAAATTCAATTTACCAACATAATAATTTATTTTTAATTTTTTTATTAATAAAAACTAACAATAAAGAACTTTATTCACAATAGACATTAGCGTCTTTATATTTCCGTCCATACAATGTTATATTTAAAAAATATGTTTTAATAAACATGTATTCATAAAACTATACTTACATTTAAAATATGGGTAAATGTAGCCAACGATTATTTGAAAATATGTCAACTCTTTATTTACTTATCAACTACTAAGTATATTGCATTCCCAGTTGACTACTTATATGTATTTATGTAAATCGATAACGTGCACCTAAATACAATTATTTATTGACATTTTTAAACAACTTCACAGCAACTGTCATAATTTCATAAAACTACTAAAATTATGTCCACGTCTGAATAGAAACATAAATATTTAATATTTTCATAAATAATATTTTTATTAATCTTAAATCATAAGTTTGAAGTTCAACTAATCAAGATGCTGCATTTCATTTAAGTAAAATTGTTACGATGTTTGAAGATTTGGAGTATGAAATATTCAAATGATATCTAAGTACTACATAAAAATGTATATTATTGAACTACGCACTAAAAAAAAAATCTAGTTACTGCACCGGTTCCTGAATAGAATTGACACAAAATTATAAACACTATTTGTATTTTGTCAAAAAAAAAAACAAAAGAAATCTTCTCAATTCACAATTTTACTGCATCAATATATTTAATTTGACAACACAATTTCTTGACAGTAAAATTAATGATTAAAACTACTACATTAACCAATGTAAATAAAACCAAAAAAAATAATAGTTTTCCACTCAAAACCACATAGTATTGCCATCATCATCACGGACCCTACCGTCAAGGCTGACAATAAACCGTCAAGTTTATCCGTCCCCCGCTGAGTAGCTCCAGTCCTCCAGTCCAGTCCACAGCTAAATATACACACGATTATTATCATCATAAATATTAATATGCACTACATTCTGCCTGCGGTTCCACCCGTTTGAAAGCTATTTTTTACAGGCTCGTGTTTGACCACAATCTCAGCTGGTGGAAAGCGATGACGTGGTCGACGATGGAGCACGCTTTTCTAGAAGTAACCTGTTTACTCTTGATGTAAAGACCCCAGGTTGTAGCTATCAGAAAACACTGTATCAGTATTTTTATGGGTTTTGTTTTTTTTTGCACTCGACCTTTTTCTGAAATAAAAGTAGCCTAAGTAACTCCTTATGACGTCAAATATCTGCCAATGAAAATCTCGTCAGAAACATTCCAGCCATTTCGAAAATTAGCCGGAACAAACAGACAGACAGAACGACTGACAAACATTTGAAAAGTGTTTTTTTTTTTGTTATTAGTATCGTAAATACTTTCAATTGCATTTCGTAAAAAGCTGTTTTCTTTTTTGCATATTACAAACAGACAGTTGAATTTTATTTATTTGTATAGATACATTTAAGTAGATGATAATTTTATATGTATGATAAGTTTGAAAAATCGGATCTGACCATAACGAACACAGTTTATGTTGATTCGTGACGTGTTGGCAACATTTTGATCGTGACTTAATCGCCCCGCGTTTGAGGGTTAGAGGTTAACGAACTCGCGTTAATCTTTTTTTGTCGGTTGGTCCTTTTGTTTGTGGAAGGGACTAGATTGTTCGGTTTCATTAATACTGGCAACGTGAATATGTGATACAAATTTATGATAGCTTGATGCAATAAGAAGTATTTATTAATGCTCATATATATTTTCGAGCCGTTTGGGGTTGAAACATTTGGACCGTGGGGTCCGAGTGCTCATGCGCTATATAAAAAAACTTGCTAAACGCTTAGTTGACACCTCGCGTAACCCAAGGGCTGGCTTTTATCTCGGACAGAGGATAAGCATTGCCATACAATGTGGCAATACCACCAGTCTTTTGGGCTTAGTTCCGGTCGTTAGCGATGCGGACGAATTTTTTGATGCCATATTTTAGTGAGTTTTGATTTTTATTTTAAGTGTATATTGCAAATAAATATACCATTATTTATATGCTTAAAATAATAAGCTTAAAGTTAGTCTATCATAAGTGTGGAAAGAACACAACTGAGAGCAAGTTGAATCGCTGAATAATGCGTCAGGCACGAAGAGACACATTGAGTATAAGTGACCTTTCGGAATACAAATCTTTTAGCACTTCAACTTATTGAATAATAACTACTTATACCAAGTTAAAAAATTACCTGGCACTTAATTTGAATAAAAAATCATAGTGTAGGTATTTTACTGAATCTAATCTTCTTCTTAGCGTGTCGGTGGCAAATACACTTATCAAATTTAATGCTTGGCCCAGTACTCAGCAACGGCAACACCGTTCGCTGACGCAGCCATTAGGGCCTCACATGTATAGGTAACCCGTGACAGTGCATGCGGCGCAAGACAAGAGGTGGGCCATGGGCTACGGAGCGACGACACACAAACACTGGAGATCGAAGCCATCCGAGAACCTCCACTTGAGGAGGTTATAATGACCTGGTTGCGGAGTCTATTTAGGGTTTTCCAGGTCGGCAACGGCAGCGCATTCCCAGGTGAGAGCTTCTTCGAGGGCCCGATAATCAGGAGGTTTGAGCTTGTCTCGCCAAAGTTCACATCTTTAACACGTATTTCGTCTCTATGGTATATTTTTTACCAGGGACGTGACTACACGTGTGTTTTCAAAACACTGTATCGTCTTCATTTTTGTTTACGTGACAAAAGAAAAAATACGTGTCCAAATTTTTTGGAAATCTATCTGACGGACTTATCTATGAGATTTTTCAGTAAAATACCCAATCGTATGTTAAAACATAGCAGTCTATTGGCTATGGCAAGAAAGATAAATATCCAGTTGTCATCTTTCAACAATCGAGCAGCCGAGCCTTTTCCCAACTTTGTAGGGATCGACCTCAAGTCGACCCGGATGCGGCTGAATATCAGTATTTTACACGGATGACAATGTGATGGCCGTAGGCAACCTGGTGTCTGATTTTTGGCTTCAGACTATCCGGAACGACAGCCAAAGATCTACAAATGACAGCCGTGACCAACGGCTCCACGTGCTTTCCGAAGCATGGAGGAGTCATATGTTACACAACCAACCTCGGCAAGCACTTCTAACCTCGAAGGTCGAACCATGCATAATAAAGTCTTTTATTGAATTGGCTTGCTCTTAACCTCGATCACGCCTGATGGAATGCGATGGATGAGGTCTATGATGGAGCGAGCGTGCCCAGAAGATGCTTGTTCACTCTTACTTTGAAGGCAGACAGACAGGTTCCACGTGGAAGGGAACACAGACGCTGGCAGAGAGTTAACAAAAATAAAAAAAGTCCTTATAACATCCCACGTTGAAACACCTGGCAAATATACCTACATCATCATCTGCCTAGCCTTTTTCCCAACTATATTGGGATAGCTTCCACTCAAACCGGATTCAGCTGAATATCAGTATTTTATGTGGAGCGGCTGCCTACCAAACCTCCACAACCCATTAACTTGGTAACACGGTACTCCGTAGAAAGACTGTTGTCAGATTTTCTGGCTTCTGACTATCCGTAACGACTGCCAAAGATCTACAAATGACAGCCAGGACCAACGTCTTAACATCCTTTCCAAGGCACGAAGGATTCTCGGTATGTTAAGATGGGCACCAATCCAAAGACCAACCTTGTCAAGCGTTGCTTAACCTTGAAGATCGACCCGTGCGGCTGTAATTATTTAGCCACGAGCTCCTCAAACCTGGCAAATATACATTAGTGTCAAAATACAGCCTTCGAGCAACGTACTTAGAGACATGATTGTAGGAACAGGGCTGCTAGCAGTAATCTATCAAACTCGACATTGATGACTTTACGTCCAAGTTTATCCATTCTTTATTACTGTTTTAACGCAAGTAGCTCCATAAGTTAATTGCTCTTTTAATTATTAAAAAAGGAATAATCGAAATAGGTATTTAGGTAAGACAATAGCCGCTGAATGACTTCTGTCTGGATGACAAGAGAGGTCACAGGTTCGAGAGGTCAGTCGCACTGTTTGTTTTATCTGGATGTTGTATTTGGGAGCTTTGTTTTATTATTTACGGTATATATATCTATGTATAGAATCTTATCATGATGGTATATATGTCACCGGAAAATGGCAAACTCCGTAAAATAATAAAACAACTTGAGAGATTGTAAACTCTCGATAAATTTTCAACTGAACAGTTGGAATACTTTTTTACGCATCAAAATTAATTGATAGTCTATAATATTTCGAAGTCATTCCGAGAAATTGTGGACTGACATAAAATGGCGACCAATCAGAGCACAAGTCTACAATTTATCCGTTTTCGTGTGATAGTAAACCTGGAACAAGGCTCTCATTGGTCTGTTCAGATATGAGCTCACCCCAACAAAGATCAATGAGGGACCAAGTTTCCAATTTAACTACCACACCAGTTTATGTCAGTCCACAATTTCTCAAACCGACACGGAGATATTAAAGACTATCAAATTTTGATGCGTAAAAAAGTATTCCAAATGTTCAGTTGACCATTAATCGTGAGTTTACAATCTCTCAAGACATTTTATAATCTTTACGAGTTTGCTATTTTTCGGTGACATATATTTCTATTTGCAGAATCTTATCATAATGGTATATACATACCATTACGATAAGCACAATGAAACCTAATACTGTAGGTATTCCTACATACTGCATAATCCTTTGATTTGCCCTAAATCAGTTCTAAAAACCAGTATGAGTTCATAGACCTACCTGTAAGTATTTACTACAACATTTATATTCTCAATACACATCGGCCTTATTAGGATAAGATAAGATACTCAAACTATTGTCGTCTTATTTTCGCCAATAAATAAACACAACACCCACAAAAGCAATAAAATATAAATAAAAGCACGTAGGTTGTGTTTTACAACCTCATAAACTCACTTCCCTGGTTCAAATCTTAATGGTCACCCTTACACCTACACTTTCGACCAATTTAAAATGATCCAATAAAATATGTAAGAGTGCATAAAGATTCTTGTAATCGATATAGTAATCTGACACCAGACGGACAAACAGACGAACAAGAGTGGCCGTCAATCACAAGCAATCAGTCAAGGGTTTCATGACACGAATGCACTCCGGCAAACGTGTATGCAACCGCCATAGGACCGCTAAACTCTTATAACAGTCGCATAAGGACCAGATTTGGATCGAAGGACCAGTTTCTAGCCGTACCACAATAAGGTCTATATGTAATTTCGGATCATAAAATTGGTAATTTTCGCGGATCGCCATGTCTGCGCTGTCATCACGCGGATCCTTTATGGCGCTAAATTATACATGCTGCGCAGGCGCACCGTTTTTCTTGCATTGAACCAGTTGCACGCAAATTGGGTTAGGTTTCTGAACTGCGTTGAAGACAATAATGAGTGTCAATCGTGTCGGGTTTCTTTGGGATTTTGTTAGTTTTGCTTTGTTTTTGTTGAGGGCTTGTTTGTCGGCGGATTTATGGAGTTTTTTTAATGGAGTATAAAACATGTCGGTTGGACAGACAATTCATAAACTTGACGCCTCAGCTCAATACAGTTTATGCCATTTCAGAAATAAAGATAATGTCAAAACCTTGACATCAGCCAAAAAGCTCAGCAGAATTATAAATTACGATACAGACGAGATACTTCTGAAGTTATAATGGCTCAAAGATATCCAATTCCCCACAGACCACCTATCCAATAAATAACTGGAAAAAACCACTAGAAAAAAACCGTCAAGCTTCATTTGCAAACGCCAAGTCAAGCGCGTTTCCTCCATATGATAAATAGAAATAAAAGCATATTTCCAATGCAACAGTTACTGCGGCTGTCCGAACTTCTCACAGAGGAAGCCATGTCGGAAGGGTGAGCTGGCCGCATGCAACCCGGTTTTAATTACCCCTGCTTACCCCCTACCCCTCGGCGAGGTAATAAATATGGTCTTCGCACGCACTCATAGTATCTACTAGTTAATTGATGAATGTGCGCCAAAGGTTATGCATATGTGCTTTTGAAAAGTTGTTGACAATTTTATATTAGGCCTAGCAGACTGGAATGGAGGATTATATTATAGCTTTATGTATTGAATGTTAGTTTATAGTTTAATCTTTACGGTGTTGAAGAAAAACAGAGTAGATACCTAGAGCTTGTTCATCATCTGATAATTTAATATCGTGGGCCATTTACAAAGGAAACTATATCAACGTAAATGGGATTTAATATTCTTGATTCACTTAAAAAAGCTCGCCTTTGTACATACGCTGTCCCGTTGTATTTGTATGTTTTTGTGTGTGCAATGAAGAACAAAAATGTAATTTTCAATTACCTAGATATTGTTTGTAATCTATTTTTGGAGTTGGTGGTTTATCATATCTGGAATTTCATAATTCTATTCTAGTATCAATCTCTTTTGTGCCCTAGTAAAATAAATCTTGCGAAATTTAAAATCTGTTATTATTTTGGTTGTTTAAGTCCAAGGAAGGAAGAGTATAGGATTCATCAACAATTAGCAAAAACAATTCAAATCGATTGTACTCCTAGGATCCGAATAGTAAATAATGTAAAATGCTTGAGCATCAAACAAAGTAGTATAATATCGACGGCCGGTGATGGACGACGTAAGCGCGATGCGCATAACTAGTTAACGCTCCATGCGTCGCCCGCTGTAATGATTGCACGGAACTAGCAACACCATGCTTGTAGAGGATAATTCGGAATGTTGTTTGCAGATCACGAAAAAATCATCAGATCAATTCCACACGCACAAAACGTTTTTTTCTCTCTCTTAACTCTTAATTTCAATTAAACCATTCATAGGCACTTTAGATCCAAGAGTTGGTCAGTCAGAAAGATGAAACTTGTCGCGTGGAACCCATGCAATAAATTATAAGTATTTTGTGCAAAATTGACTTGCGATAGCAAGAATGCAATGACCAATGGCCTATTTACTGCAAGACCAAAAAAAATTGGCAATTTTGCTTTGCCATTCCCTAACTGTTCTATGAGGTCAGCTTTTTGTCTAACCGGCAGCTGAGTACCAGTATTTTACTTTGAACGATGGTCTATCTGACCCTTGTAGCCCAGTAGCTGGGTAACACGATACCCTTTGACAAGGCTGGTGTCAGATTTTCTAGCTTCTGATTATCCGTGACGACTGTCATATATATTCAAATGACAGCCGGCATTAACGGCTTAACGTGTTTTCCGACGCACGGAGAAGTCTTGGTATGTAATAGATGGTCACCCATCCACAGACTGATATCGCCATGCGTTACTTAACCTTGAAGATCGACCCGTGAGGCAATTATTATTTAAAAACAGTAAACTAATTGTAAGCTCCTGAATTCCTGAATCTGTGTTTCTACATAGAAATCAGCCAATCTATTCTGTCAACATTTCACGGGTGGGAGCACGAAGTGAACTGTCATTCCATCTTATTTGTTTCGATTGACAGCTTGACACTTCATGTTCACTTCACCTAAGCTTACACGGTGTGACGTTTACAGAATCACCTTCTTCCCTCCCCGGACAGTCCTGTAATAACACAGGCACATAGTCCCTCTACTAATAACCCACAGTACAGTCTAATCAAGCTCGCATATTCATTAATGCCTGTCGAAAAACCGCTAAGCCAGTATTAACGCGATCACTCCGAACTGAGATTTATATCAGTAGTAATTAAGAAATTATTTACATTCTTACAGCCACGGCTGGCTTCCAGTGAATGATGATCATCAGGAAATTGATGGGGATTTTTAATTAGTGTGTTTTAGGATGAGAGATCAATATAGAGACTGTGGGCTCTAAATCATGTGTGATTTATGATTATGATTTTGCCTAAATATATTTTGTGTTTGGAGCTGATTGTTATTGGAATGGATGCCAGAGGCTCCAGTAAATGAAGTAACTGATCAGCGGTAACGGTTGTCAGAAAGTTTCAAATGTACGCTAGCACTCAACTTATTTTACCACCCAGAATGCATTGAACATGTATTTTGTAAAAGTTTTAATGTAAAAAACGACTTTATAGTAATTTTAGTAATAATAATAATATCTAATAATATCTTGGGACAACTCACACACGGTCATCCGATCCCAAACTAGGCAGAGCCTGTGCTATGGCAACCAGACAACTGATAAACATACTTATATATTTCTAAATACATACATGTTATAGACAAATTACACCCAGACACAGAACAAATGATCATGCTCATCACACAAAGATTTGTCCTGTGTGGGAATCGAACCCACGACCTCCGTTTTAGCAGTCAGGGTCACTAACCACTAGACCAACAGGCCAGTCAGTTATTCATTAGCAATTCCTTAAACATCACAACAATACTGTTTTTAAATTTTAAGCTCTATTTTTATATCCTATGTCTACCTTTTGATTTTAATGATGGCCTCGAAAATTTTACTTTTGAATGGTAGTGTATGGGATTAACATGCTATGCCGATAGCATATCACTTCTTCTAGAAACCTAGGTCAGGTTTAGTAAGCTGATATAAAGAGTTTAAGCTCTTTAAGTAGATTCAGGACTTAAAAAAAAACAAGCGGCGCAACCTTTGGGAACTGCCGATAGTAGCGATAACTAAGCGAAAGCTAAAGCGTTCGGTGACGATGACGCGAGTTCCATGATTTTTGTTCACCCAAAAAGTGCTCAACGCGCCTGAAGAAGTTTTCACTTATAAAAAAACTGGTCAAGTGCAAGTTGGACTTGCACACGAAGGGTTCCGTACCATAAGCCCTCCCCTCCCTTTTATTTTTCATTTTATTTATTTTTATTATTTGTGGTTATAGCGGCAACAGAAATACATCATCTGTGAAAATTTCAAATGTCTAGCTATCACGGTTCATGATATACAGCCTGGTGACAGACAGACGGACGGTGGAGTCTTAGTAATAGGGTCTCGTAGTTTTTACCTTTTGAAAACTAAAAACTACTTAGGTATGTATTTACAGTAACAAAAGCAAGTTTCTCGGAATAATATTGCTGTTATTGCTACCAAGCTTTCAGCATAATACTAAACCTAGTTTTATACAGATCAAAGAGTAAGTATATACCTATGTCAACGGAAAATGGCAAACGCTGTTAGATTGTAAAATATCGCGTGAAATTGTAAACTTTTTTTCCTAAATGAGACACGGATATGTTGGAAACTATTAAATTTGGATGGGATTAATTTTTTACAAAACAATTTATTAATAATATATCGAGAAATTATAACCTTATAAAGATTTATCAGAATCTTACAGATTCTGCAATTTTCCGGTGACATATATTATATCAAACAGTGCAGTATTTCCATAAATTCTGCGACACGCACTTCTCAAACTTGGTCCCCAACACCCAACACTGGCTCATTGGCTCCAACAAACAATAAACAAAAACATGTTAGCAAAAATGTGACTCACGAACGCATTCGCTCCACCATAACCCTACTGAATAAAGAAGTCTGCTTAACTGTGACTGCGTTGAATATTAAAGAGACACTTTCACTTAGTAAGGTTAAATATTTCATGCCAAGTATGTATTGTAATGGTTATGGAGAATTACGTCAGAAGAAAATAGAGATACGATTCTTGTTCGTATCACATCTTGTTTTGTTTTTGTTCTTAATAGGTAAGGGAGTAGTCCTCAGCCATTTCAAAGGTAGAAACATCAATAGAAAGAAGGTTTTAAGGAAAATATTAGCATTTTCCAAACTACTCAAAAGTTTTCAGAATCATAGTTAAATTAGCCCTTTTCCTCGAAATATGATTCACCTCAAATTCTCGGCCAATAGATGATTCACATAATAAGTGAAGTGGAGCGGAGTTTCCGCCAGTGCTTAACCTTCCGGCGGTCAAGGTTAAGAGGTCCGAAAGAGGTTTCACTGACAAAGACTTGTTTAGCCTTATTTGGTTCATAAATATTTACCCACTGTGTGGTATAGTCACGCGTGAAATAAGTGGGTACAGGTGAATGCAAAAGTGATCTTTAAACACAGGCATAGTTAGGGACTGTTTGGTACAGCCATTTATGTAAAGTCTTAAAAGGACGAGGCAAAGCCCTTGCCTATCTTCTGATATAGTAAAACCGCACATCGCAAGTTTTCTACTTGACCAAAATTGCAGGAAGTGAGTACTGGCATATTAACCTGCACAAATCCAAAGTCTTAGAAGAGATGTACTGAAGACTCACGGATAGGATAACACAATTAATACTTTGACTGACCCAGGAATCGGTTCCAGAACCCCATACTAGGCAGAAGTGCTTGTGAGTACAACAACTAGGCCAACGTTTTAATCACATTGTAATTTAAATCTAAACTACGAAATAAATAGACTAATTTGGGATTTATTTACAATCATTAAAACGTTTTAGTTTCAATCATCTGGCTGTAACATACTCAACATGAACAAAGATTGTTACAATAAACAAAAAAGAAACCTTTCTATAAAGGTATCCGCTTGAAAAATATCGCGTCCACATTTTTGGTCCTTTCGGTCCGCAACCCGTGCGCTGCCGCGGCGCGTAGGCGCGTCCCATTCACTCAATTTATGAATGAGTTCACTCCGTTCAGTCATTCACTCGCTCGCTAATGTCAAGGCCGTGGCGACACCTACGTTACGTGCTGTATAATATGGACATTATGATTTTTTCAGTTATTTTTTGGAACTAGATAATAAGCTATGTTTTATGTGTACCTTATACCTCTATGTAGTGTAATTGCTTGATTGTTCTGTTATTTTAGTGAAAATAAGCCAGTTGGTAAATAAGTACCATCACTTATGGAGGCTTTAATTTAATGTATCCTTGAATGAGCGATACCCATTATTGAAAGTGAATCAACATCGACACAAGATCACCAAACACATTATGTAAGAAATGGAAAATTGAAATCAGTCAGTACTACTCGGTACTAGTATTAATATATTGTTTTTTTTTTTTTTCGTCTATATTGTCCCGCAGCTAGGCAAAGGCGGGAGGCCTTTCAAGATTTTTTCAACGCCAACGCTTTCCAGATATTTTTGTCCCGAGCCACCTCAAGCTAACCTTGCAATAGGTGTCCAGGTCGTATTCAATTTGATTCCTATTTTGATATTTCAGGTTTTAGGTATGTTTTAATTACTCGACATACACGTTAAGTTTAAATTCGTTTACATTTTAATGAATGTCGAGTGTCAACACTAAAAATATTTATTGAATTTTTATATCCCAACTCGCAGAATAATTGAGAATGTCACCATATTAACGAAGGCTTGTTTATTTTGTATTTGCACGTAATTAGACTCGGGACATACATACATACAGCGGCCTACGCAACATTACAAGTCTATAAACTGGCCAACGTATGGCAATCGTAAGTCCGTAAGTCGCAACTTACGCAAGCCTATACTACCCTTTAAATCGCGCTATTTTGATAGTGACATACATGACACAAGCAAGCGTGTTTTTTTTTAATTCTGTGTACCTATATGTCATGTTTTTTTTGGTCCTTGATAAGTTGTAGGGTTAAGGTCAAAGCCAGACAAAGTTCTTTATGTGTGTTAAGATAACTTAAACGCGCGAGTTTTGCTACTGTTTATCATAGATTAATAAATGATAATCAAAATAATATTAAGTTAAGAAAAGGTAAGACATAAATAAGCTAATAAAACATCTAGCTAGTACAAAGGTAAGTTAGTACAATTTTTTTCGTATTTCACACACACACGTAAGGCACACTTGTATAAACCAGAGTTATATTTTAACTGAAATAAAGAAAGGAAGATAGAGAGATCTCTGTTAATTGTTAAATGTTTTTGAGCACATAATTCTTTATTTTTCTTTTTTTTTAAATTAAGAGGCGCAACATTTTATTTTAGTTGCTTTTTGTACAAAATATTTTAGTTTTGTATAATTTATGTGTGTCTATGTTTTCGAGCGTAGGTATGGCACTCGTGGGCTGCAGCTGAAAATCAGCGTCAGGTGGCATACCTTGTGTTGCCATCTGGCATTATGCTGAGCTGAGGCCCTTTTTGGTTTTCATTATTGATTTTGTTTAATTTTAAGGTGTTTCTGTTCTTTATATTGACAATAAACACAATTTTGTTTCTTTATTTTAACTCTGAATTGGTTGCTAACACGAGGATAAATAACAAATATTTTATAAATAATGGCCCCGGGTTTATGCAAGCGGGCCTAAAAGAAATTACCGGTAACCCTCAAAGACACACTACCTTTAAAAAACATGTTCTACTTTGGCAACAGCTTACGACAAGCATCAAACTAATTCACACAAAAAGATTTAATTCTAAAAAAATACAAATAAAAAGGAAACAATTCAAATAAATAACGATCGAATCGCACCCAATATTAACCCTTAAACGCGTTGTACGGTCTAATGGAGGCCCATAAGTTGGTGCAAGTTAGCACCTTACTCCGGCTTCGCCCGCGCGCCGTAATGTAGATAAATTGATCGCTTCAATCCCTTATTGGATTAATATATGGTAATATGTTCAGATCGCGATAGCCAGAGCCGAGTTACGATTAAACAGTTTTTATGTAAGGCCGCCATCTTTGTTCGCAGCAGTCGGTATGTTGGTGGGGTGGTCCAAGGAAGAAAAAGAAGCGGTTTGAAAAACTCGATCTTTTTGTATGCAATTTTTAAAATTTGTTTTTTGTTTTACCAATCGATTTGAGAAGAAAAGTGACTATTTAAAATGTATAAACAGCTTGTCATAATATCGACAAAAAGCTGGTGAAATATTAAAGTGAAGTTATGCAGAATATTTAATTGATTCCTTAACTTAACGATTGGCAGCGGCGCTGCGTGTCGCGGGTTCAATTCCCGCACGGAACAAATATTTCTATGGCCTGTTTGTGTATGTGAGATTGAATGTTTGTAAAAGCACCCACGGTACAGGAGAAATTCCTAGTGTGGGGCAACGTTGAAAAAAAAAAAAATTCTTACTATTGGAATTGTAAGCCGTGTGTTAATACGGCTTAATCTGCTCCAGCTTAGGCAATTCAGCAAAAAAAACCATCGTACTTAGTAACCGTAGCTGTGGCGATTCTAAACAATTCTTAAAGACTGTATCGTTTTTAGACCATCAAAGATTTAAACGAGGCCAATGATAGAGCTGTACAAGTTGCTCAATACTGGTCGGTTAAAATTTAATTTGAGTTAATCGGCACGAAAAGAAAAAGAAGCCCACTTTCACGTTCATCCATTAGACCAGCTATCTCCCCGGTTCTGCCTCTAACTTGTCCCACGCCACACGTGTTAATCATACCACTATGGTATTCGTGATTTTATGACAAGCCGCGAGTCTGCATGATGTGATCGGTTTCGTTTCTGAACGTTCGTGAGGTGAAACTATTTGAACGTGATAGATGGACGCTTCAGTGAATGTCAGGCTGTGACGCGAAGCCGGAATACGGACGTTGTTGTGGAAAAGAAAAGGAAGAATAAAATTATTTGTGAAGGTGACACAATTGTCTGTATGGAAAGGATGATAGATTTTGTAGAAGTGGAACCACATTGTAATTCCCCGCCGGAGTAGATGCTTCCTGATAGCTACAACCTGGGGGTCATTAACGGCCGGTCTCAATAACGTATCCATCTTTAACCAACTGTCAAATCAGCTACCAACAGAACTTATGTTCGTGGAAGTAAGTAACATAGAGTTGATAATACCTCCTGTAAAATCCCGGAATGAGTGAATGGGTTACTTCTGAGCAAGCATGCTCTAGCCTCAACCACATCATCGCTCACCATCAGGTGAGATAGTCATCAAACGCAAGCCTATGAATTAAAACAAAAACAAAAACTATGCACTTAGGTATACACAACCATGCAAGGCGAAGGAGATATCACAAAACCTAGATACCTCATAAGGAACTCGCTAAGACAGTCCAAGATCTGAGAGTTCAGAATGCTATAAAACCAAAAATAGAAGAGATTGATGGCATTTTATCTACCATAGACAAGACATGCATGGCAATAGAAAGTGTGCCCGGTGTCAAAGGTGACTTAATGTCACTTTATAAATACTTGAAACAATGCTCGTCTGTCTGTCCAGGGGGCACACAAAACACACAGACAATATTAATATAAAACAATATTATCGTGTTCTTTCTAGTTTTAATGGGCGGAATTGAAATTTATGTGTTAGTTTTAGACCCCCGGTAGTGTTTAATATTGCTTATTTAATGTTTAGGTGTCGAAGAAAGTTGTTAAAGAAATAGCTGAGAATTTGGGTCAATGTTGATAATTTGTTGGTTAATGTTTTATTTATAAATATTTTATTTTGAGTGTCGTGATGTCACCCACTGTCATTGTAGGATTTTATTCTTAGATTTTGTAATGTTTTTATTAGTGAAATGGTATGTGTGAATTATAACAACCAAAAGTTCCAGTTATGCATCTACTTACTATTTGTAAGTTAGTACGATATTTGTGACCCAATCGTAACAAAAAGAAAATTCATTGCGAGTAAGTGATGCGCCCCAAAAAAAACAGGTAACAAACTGATAAACGACTTGATACACTTTGCTCCGAATTCATGAATCCAATAAGAGAAGCCGAAATAACCTCAAGAAGAAAAGAGGAAAACGAAGAAATATCCTTAAAGTTTGTTCAATAAACAAAGCGAGGCGAGATCGCAGGAAAAACGCTTTCGAGCCACATTGCAGTACATTTTATACAAACGATGACATAAATACTCATTTTCGGCAACAATATCCGATATTGAGTGAGGCCTGTCTTCCCAGGAATGAGCTGATACAATGTCGGCCAAAAATTGGGGTATAGCTTAATTTTTTTGTTCGGTGAACGTATCCGATATTTTCCTTTTCGATATCGTAAATTTTTTGGCGATTGCGCCATGAATATGTGATGGAGGCTTCTGTGTTCTATTTTTGAATTTATTTACTCATGTGGTAAAAATAACACGTGGTGTATTTTTTTCTAATTTTATTAAGTACACTGAAAATTCTCTATTCTCTCAAATTAAATAAACATTCCAAATTCCTCTTTTCTTTTTGAATTTTGCTTTCCGACCAGGAAAAAAATTCTTTTTAAGTTGATTCTATACTTCTGTTCCTCAGTATTCCTCCAAAACATAAAAGCCATCATCCAAGAAACAGAAAACACGGGCAAAACCGTCAAAAATGTTCACCAAAAATATTCCAAACAATCGAGGCACTGAAGTAAATTTTTCGTTCCGCCAGTGTACTCATTCATGTTTATTCACTGGCGCACCCCATCCTATACATTTATCGGTTTGCATCCGAAGCTACGTGGAATACTGGCCGAGCCATGAGTCTTATTCGTCTTGCATTTAACTTCACACTCTGGCCATAAGTTAGAAAACTTAGTGCTGGTAAGGGTGTATGAGTGATGGAATGAATGGGGGTGCAGCGAATTACTTAGGGGTTGCTGCGGTGTTGGGTGCAAGGGAGAAAACGGTAGTTCGATCGCGTATTCTTATCAGATGGTAAGAAAGATTACCTAGTTAAATTACTCTGTTCTATGTAGAAAATAACTTTGCTGATGTCCTATATATATATATATATAAGGGTAGTAAGACTACACGTCAAACTGAATATCCAAGCATACTCGTAGTTGTCTAGAATTCGAGACCAGCTTATCATCAACATCATCATCCAAAGCCCTACTTCGCCCATTGCAGCACTCTCTTTCCTGTGCCAATCCCCACGCTCCTGTGCTACCCTCACACAGGTTCCATGATGACAACAATTTAGCCAGCTTATACCTCCAAACAAATAGCATGGGGCATTAGTAAATAATTACTAATGCCCCAATTTTTGAGTGCTATTACTAATCAATTTTGTATTGATTGCATTGAGTCTTCTCTGGGATATGTCAGAATAAGTTGTAATTTTTTTCAGCAAAGTCTCAAACAAAATTGCTTGGAGAATAAATGATAAAATGCAGTACTTTCATCACATGGCATCATTAAAAAAAAAACTACAAACTTGAACCATGTCTCAGAGCCCTCAAGTCGCGACCTACGCGCCCTACATACAACGCGCCCCATCCAAAGCCATCGGGCTGGTATCGGAAAACAATAGCAGACGACCGGTATCGCTCTATACTTATTGCTCGCTACGTTTCCACCGCACTTGCTGCACTGACCCACTGTTTATGTATTTAGGTGAGTATGAATATCTTTAACTAAACCAGAAATCAAATAGTCCTAATGGAACTGAAAGAAGTTTTGTTAAGATATCTTATTGGTCCTTCGAGCCGGATAGGTGCATTCTTTAGTTTGCATAATCAGTGTGCCTAGCCTTTTCCTATTTTGGGGTCGGTTACAAGCCAGTATGTTATATGGAGCCACTGCCTGTCTGACCTCCACATCCCATTAACCGGGTAATAGGGTACCCATAGGCAAGACTTGTGTCAGAGTTTCTGGCTTTAGACTATCCACAACGGCTATTAAAGATGTTTAAACGATAGCCGGGAAATTAGTTTCATGAATGCCCCAAAAATTCTTGCGTTTCGGGTATTGCTAACTAAACTTAACCGACACCCCTTCTAAGACGCTAAGATACACTAATACCTAAGTTATACTGCCGCTTTTTTTGCTTTTCATAGATGGGAAATCATTAAATGACTCATTTCGCTCTGGGCGGAGCAGAAGGGAGTGTCAGACTCTCTGACTAAAACCCATCCGTGTTCCTAATGCCCTTTGCGTTCCAGGGCCACGGTGACTCTTTCAAACAAATTCCGCAACCCTGGAAGTTATACTGCCCTAAGCATGCTTATGTGATCTCTTTTTTCTGCTGAACTTAAGAACCCATTTCAATGTTTGATTGTAAACGTTAAAAATCAAAAAGGGAGCGTTCAAGTATTACGTAACGCAATTTTTGAAGATTCTTGACCCTCCCTCTCCCCCATGTAACGCGCCATAACGTTTATCTGTACTCCCCTCCCCCTCCCGAAACGTTACGTATCATCCAAGTGACAATTTTTACCTAAAAGTCACAATTTTGTCTACTACTCTCATGTTACCAAATTTTTTAATTAATAAATGTAATTTCAAGAAAAATATTGATGTTTATTTTTGTTTGGCAAAATGTTTAGTGGACTGTGTAACTCGCAAATATATGTTAATCAGCTAGCGTTAAATTAAAATAAACAATGTTACGTAACGCGTTGTTCGAACACCCCTCCCCCCAAATTGCGTTACGTAATACTTGAACACCCCCTCAAAGGTGATTTTGATAATTAAGATTTCAGTGAAACATTAAAACGGTGTGTGTAATTTTAATCTCAATCAATTAAAACCATATCACGTGGACAGAACCGCGGACTAACCTAGTAATTATTAATTAAATTACTGTGCGCCAAGCCAGCGCCAGCGTTCGAACGGGAAAGGCATGACACATATGATTTACTTGCAGTTTTTACGTCAGTGAGAAGCAAGGCAGGCTATGATTGACAGCAAAATGATCGTACGGTCTCACAGTTGCGCATGAGTGGCGTTATACGTCAAAGTCAGGCGCATCCGGGCGGCGAGACTATCTCACGGTGTGCCGTTGTTGCTGCAAATGATGGATTTGAGATATTTTTGTAATAAATGTTTATTTGCTTAAGTTACGTTTTCATGACCAGGATTGAGTTGGTCTTCGTATAGCCAACGTTAGCATTACATACTACGTCTCTTGTTTGAGAGAACTTTCTGGAGCTATAATATTTTTTTTACTTTCAAATTTCATATTTAGAATAGGTCTTGAAAGCCCTGTTCTTGATTCAAAGGATTTTTTTTAATACGTTGTAGTTTTCAGAATTGCATGTAAAATTCAATTTCATGTTTTTAAATTATGATTGGAATTGGAATCAAAGAACTGGGAGCTGTAGTTTCACTAGCTCATTGTAGCTGTTAAACCTGCTTGCTTTAATGTCAAAAATATTTTTTTTTTTAAAGTTACATATTATTCATTCACTTACACATAAATTGAATAAAACACACAAGACAGCATTGAAAAGACCATTACGTAAATATAAAGTAAATTCAATGAAGCCTTGTCACAGGAGTTAGGTCTTATTTTCATAATTACCAGCTGTTGTTAGTGTCATGCATTTTGAGCATTGCTACATAAATCCATAATAAAATACTGCTGGAATACTACATAAGAAGTGCGCTTCAATTGTGCGCCATCGATCATGCGTCCGCGCATACAATCATTCGCTTTTTATTCGCGCTCCACTCAATCATAAATCAAGTCGATGATTGAACCCTTTGGACGGGTAACTTCACGCTACATCCTTATCAGGGTAGGTAGGCTGGTGAGTGACAGTAATTGTGGTGGTCGGACGGTGGATATCCTTGCTGGCCACAGTTAATGGCAACAAAAACTGTTGTGAAAATATGTGTGTTAGCAATGATAAGGTGGTTACACTAAGTATCGCTTATCCAGCATTTAATTTTTTACTTTTCAAGTCACTGTTTTTGCTAACATAGTGGGCTTAAATATGACTTAATACACCTTAAGAAATAAAATTACTTTCTAGATTCTAAGTATGTATAGTGCGTACTATAAAAGCCCAAACATTAATGATTTATCTATTGGACTTTGTAACTAGTTAAAATATGTAAATAGGTTACCTTTATATCTTAATACATGCAGTTGGAAATCTAATGGATAGATCTGAGAGTCATGTTTACGTGCATCACTTTGCACGCGAGGATTTCCTGTCTGAACACTTGGAACTCATAAAATCGCAAAACAGAAGCACATCACAAAATTATGACAAGCAGCTGGGCTTTGATAGATACTTCATGTTTCCGATACTCCATATCTTAATTAACCAAAACATTTACAAATGTTCATTTTTAGGGTTCCGTAACTCAATGGCACAAAAAAGGTAACCCTTTTAGGATGACTTCTTCCACCGTCTGTGGGTATAGGTTAAGTTGAAATCAATTAAAGATGTTTTAACATAATACTTATTAGTTTTTGTGATTACAAACTTACATTTAGAACGACCTTTTTTTATTTAATTTTTTAATTATGGTTTTGCTCTTGACTCTAGTCTAGGTCATATATGACAGAGACAAAGTCGACGGTGGAGCGAGCTTACCCAGAAGAAGCCTGTTCACTCTAATTTTAAAGAGATTAGGGTTGTATGCGTTCGGAAATACAGACCTTGACATAGAACGGTGTTTCTTTGATCATTTGTTTTCAGCTGCATAGTTTAGTTGACTCTTCAAACCAGATTTAAAAAATCACGTTTAGTACAATCTCGGCCCCTCAACCCCTAAAAAATATTTGTTTCCTCTCAACCCTTAAACATAGTTCACACTCGACCCCCAGGGGGTGAGACTGAATTTCCATACAAAGGACAAGTGGAGCTCGTCCACTTTCGACTCCTAGTTCGGTAAGTACCTAAAATTAATATTTTGGTACAGTTAGGTACAGACTAAAGACAAAATACAAGAATTTATATTACACAAATAAACGAGCAATATTAGAGAACGCTTAAAGTAGAATTCCTTATTAATTTAGAGCAAACCAAATTCATATCAAAAATTTAAAAAAGTGTATTGCAATACCTCTTTACTTTTATAGGCCATGTCACTTGAATAAAAGCTCGAGCCACGCAGTTTTATTTGATACAGAACCTTCATAATGTTTTGCAGTCCTCCGCATTCTTAGCCAGTTTGTTAAATAAAACAACGTTATATTTGCAATCATTTGAAACTAATGTTGCTCGTTCCTGCGCGTGCGACTGTGTGGTCTGACAGGTGCGTTCTAAAGTTCACAGGTATTAGCGGCCCTTTGATCCCAGTTTATCGGAAATAATCCTGGATGGAGGCAATTTAATGTGGGAGTTGATAGCTGGTGTGAATGAGTTTTTTGCATTTGTATGATTGGATGTGAAGCTTTGGAATAAGCGAAAGTGAGAAGCGGTTGAATGTTGAACAATGGTAAGGTACCTAATTGTGGAAAAGACAGGGCCTTCGCCCTAACCGCCGAGCAGCGAGCGGCGAGCGTTGGGTGGCTCACTGTCTGATCACCACCAGGCCTGGGTCGATGGCACGTTGTGTTCCACGCAAGCCTCAATGAGATCTCAGCATAGGAGACGGGGCCCGCTAGGGCCAGAGCCTGCCAGGCTACAGGAATTTGTTAGAAAGAGTCACCGCGGCCCTGGAACGCAAAGGGCTTTAGAAGGAACACGAATGTGTTTTAGTCAGTAAGAGTCTGACACGCCCTTCCGCTCCACCCAGACCGGAAGAGGTCATTTGATGATTTCCCATACTTAAAAAAATAAATAAAAATGGTACCTAATTGTACAATAGATTTCATAGTGGTCAACATCTTACTGTTTTTACTGATCACATATTTTAAGAAGTCTATTGCCTATGATAAATCTTTTATTCTTAACTAGCTATGTATGTTATAAAGAAGCAAAATTGATTGTTTGTTGGGGGTAATCTCTGGAATTATTAATCGTACTAGCTACCGCCCGTGTTACTATCCCAAAGTAACATACTCCCGGGATGAAAAGTATCCTATGTGTTATTCCAGACTATAATCTACCTCTCTGCCAAATTTCATCAAGATCCGTTCAGCCGTTCCGACGTGAAAGAGTAACAAACATACATCCATACATACAAACTTTCGCGTTTATAATATTAGTGAGGATTAACTGATAGAAGACATGAGCTCCTTTTTATTACAGAAAAATATACGGTTTCAGTAGGATAAGCCATTGGAATTTAATGATATAAGTCATAGTCAACATTAGGAAAGGCACAAGACCGAGTAAAGTGTTTTAAGCATGGACACTTGATCCTAAACGGATTGACGTTAAATCCGATCAGAACTAACCACACGTTCAAAATACAACAACTTCCCATGTAAATTCAATACACACGAGAATCAATCAAACAATTTGTTCAGCGCACAAACCTGCGCACTAAATCGATCAGAGAGACACCATCTATTACAGCGGCTGCGCAGGCGCAATTATAACGTGCGTAATTGGATCCCGCGGTAATACGAGACATTGTAATACAGTTCTGATTGCTTTTCAACTTGTTTCTGATGTCGATCTATCCTGTGGGAATGGAACATCACGGTTGCTTTTACAGAAGGGGTGGGCAGAGGGTTTAGCTCGTGGCTAAATACTTAATAATGGCCGCACGGGTCGATCTTCAAGGTTAAGCAACGCTTGCCGAGGTTGGTCTGTGGATGGGTGACCGTCTTAACATACCGAGAACTACGTACTACTACCAACTCCGTGCCTCGGAAAGCACGCTAAGCCGTTGGTCCAAGCTGTCATTTGTAGATCTTTGACAGTCGTTACGGATACTCAGAAGCCAGATAATCTGCCACCATTGAGTACCGTGTTACCCAGTTAATGGGTTGTGGAGGTCTGGTAAAATACTGATATATTCAGCTGAATCCGGTTTGACTGAAAGCCGACCCTAATATAGTTGGAGAAAGGCTAGGCAGATGATGGTGGGCAGAGGGTTTAGCAGGCCCACTTTTCAACACTTTTAAGTTCCTTGTAAAAATGAAACGAGCTTGTCAAAGGCTCATAAATTACGACTCTAGAATGTTGCTTAAGAATTCCTAATGAACAAGCTTAACCTTTTGAATGCCAGTGTCACGTATACATGACAAGCAAGCGCGTGCCCTGTACGCCAAAAGTCACAAATATGTGACAAAAAGTACGGCGAATTTGTGGCTTGGCGTCGGGGGCACGCTGATGCGTTTATGCTCTGGAAAGGTTAAAATACTTTGCTTGTCTTAGGAAACGAACCTAAGACCTTAAGCTCGGGTTGGTTAGCAATTAAATCGCATTTTGCTAGCACATACATTTTATTGATTGATTTTATATCTGTTTATCTGTTTAATGTGTAGTGTTTCAGAGGTTGTTTTAAAACATAAACAAATTGGGGTTTCCTTTCAACTACGAAATACCGTATTACAAGTTACTGCGAACTACAATGCTCTATCAACATGGTCCTAATATAGATGACAGCATAGCTGTCTCCTACATCAAACAAATATTAGCGCAGCTTAATTAAAAACTGGTAGATCCGTAAAAGGAAAGCAAGTCTTAAAATTAAGTCATTACATTTCATGATAGGTACTCAAACAAGAAAGTATTGCCATGAAAAAAAATATATAATCAATTAACTACGCGGCCAAAGATCTAAGGAATGAGTGAGTGTTGCCAGAACAAAAACGGAAGTACTAAATAAGTTTACTATCTTAATTAATGACTGTTCTACTTGTACCATTCGTCGTTTTATTTATCATTGGACATTTGATAGTTTTTAAGATTATTTCGCATGTCGAACGTGTTTCAGTGCGAGCGGTTGGAAGAATATATACTTAGGTACTATAAGTATCAATAAGTCTTGTTAAGTGTGTTCATAAACTGAAAGATAGTGATGCCTTAATTTAATTTGTATATGTCCTGCCCTTTAACGTATTACTAGATAGTGTAGCTATTTCTAAACTAATGAATGATTAGAATACAATAGTAGGGAAATAACGAATGTTTCATTTTTAATTATGAGCGTCTTTCTTTCTCATGTCTGCCTAAGAATGTAATCAATAATCCTCAAAGATGAAGTATTTATTAACCGCCTAGAAATCCGAGCTCTCACCAGTCGGATTAAGAGCAAAACACCTATCACTCTTCGTAAGCACGCTATACATTATCGCCTATCATCTCATAACGTCTATAAATTCAATCTGCTACCATCATGATTTTCATTGCCATAACTCGCGGAGTCGCGAATCATAATTATTAATTATGGCCCGGGCATCGAAGCTGCTGCCTGGTTCAGTGACCGCCCCCGCCGCGGCTGATCCGCTATAGATCAACGTCGACAGTTCGGCATCTCATCGCTACACGAACAGAGGCCGCTACTAACCGCCGACTGACGGTGTGAAGTGAGAAGCTCCACTACATCACGGGAGAATAGATTTGCTGTACGACCACACGCTATAAGTGTTCAGTAATGCTTGAAGACCTGAGGCTCTAGACAAACTACCATTCTATCAGCGTTAGCGATCGGCGAAATGCCAAAATTTAAGAGACTCATCACATGACATTTTGATAGTACTTGTTAATTCCATATATTTTTGACTTTGACAGCCGCCTTCACCTCGCTACCGCTGACAGTCGATATGTCACTTGTATTTGGAAGAAGTGACATTCAGCGATAAGCAACAACCTATGGTCGAGAAACCCGTGTGGCACTGCGGAAGCGCATGTCCCAATACATTTTGGTTTCCTCAACAATCGATTGCCGAATAATTTCACTGTAACTTGGCGCTTTGGTTTCGCGATCTTCCTCAAAGTAAACCAAGAGAACGACAATGCCGAAATTCTCTTCAAGTGTCTAAAAAGTTTCTAAGTTTATTTAAGTTTAAGAATGAAATTGCAAACAGGGTAATAGAATGACGATTTTGTAGATAATCTTAATAGGTGTGGTCTATCGACTTTGTCTTGGTTTCCGACATGTCCTAGGCGACCACTGAAAATCAACGCCGTGCTGTGGGTCCCCCACGGCACAGTACTATGCTGAGTGGAAGCTCTTTTGCCACAAACTTTTTTTTTTTTTTTGTGAGTGGCTTCTCGCAGTTCAACCTATTAGGTTGTCGACTGCTTAACCGGGCTTGCCTGTGGTGACCTTAATATAATATTAAAGCCTCCAGCCAGGGCTTATAAAAAACTTATAAACTAAGCGACTACACGCTAAGGGCACCCCCTGTGGGGTACGGGCCTCGGCTTAGGGCGTCGCTGGGGAGAGGACAGCTAGGGACGGGCTGGATCGAACTGGTTTTTTGCCACAAACACGACATCCATCTACTTTATTTATACTCATACTTTTTCTTTTCTTTTCTTTCTATCGCGACCAGGCTTATGGAATCACTCTTTAACCTTTTGAACGCCATTGTCACGTAAACATGACAAGCAAGCGCGAGTAACCCTGTAAGCCAAACGTCACAAATATGTGACAAAAAGTATTGCGAATTTGTGGTTTGGCGTCGGGGGCACGCCGATGCGTTTATGCTCTAGCGTTCAAAAGGTTAATTAACAACACATTTCCTCCAAGCTCTAAAACAGCAGCAAAACAAACACCTGAACCATCCATTACCAAACTCCCCATAGATCAAAGTAACACAGCATCTCATCATGCCATAAACAGGGGCAGCGCCGCGCAGACGAGACTACGTTAATATTGAGCACCTTAATACGCCGCTATCGACTGAGCACTATCAGCCGCCTATGGATACCCCTGAGGTAGGTGTCCATTGTTGTACGGGGAGGAATGGGGAAGAGTTTCAGTCAAGGATTGAATTTAGCTTTGTTGCTGCTTGTAGGCAGTCATTTGGCAATGAATTGCGGCATGGCGATATACAACTGTAAACAGAGCGAAAAAGGGGCCTGTTTCGAAAATGGAGAAGGAGGCTCCTGTATAGGAGCATTAACTATAACGTTGCTGCTGCTGGGACATAGCCTTCCTCTTTAGTGTTCAGTACGAGTTTGTAGATTTTAGATTTATGGCTTTGGAGTGGTTCTGGGACGTGGCAATGGTTTCCTCACCAGGTTTTCATTCACCGTTTTGAATGTATGTTGAACTGGAAAAATTATAATTAGATAAATACCAAAACGAGCAATTTATTTTACATATCTTTGCCATAATCGCCACGTTTGGCAGGCGGGTTGGCAATCGCAGTGTAGCTGTTGCAATGCGTAGCGAATCACCCCTCAGGGTGGTTCCAGTTGGAGGGGTATGTCCATCAGTGGACGTCTTTGTTTAGGTTTATTATGATCTTATCTTTTCATGACTGCTCTGTTAATCTACTTATTATATTATTATATGGATTCCACAAACACTTCTATAATACCAGATAGAAAAAGATCATAAGACCCAAACCTATCGCCACACTTCCATACATGGCCAATTTTTCCTCTGGAAATATAATTCCGCCGTTAATACGGCGACTGTTCCCAGAAGCAGGGCAATCAGTCTGAAGAGGGCTTCAGAGGCTGTTGGCTCCATGATCGCACTTCATTACAACGAGCTCCTTTAGATATCGGCACCTTCAGACGCGCAGTCGTTACTAGCAGCCGCCTGACGATGGAGCGGTGTGTGTCCACTGTCGAACGGTGTAAGGGTACGATTGGTCGGATTGGGAACACAGATTAGAAATATAATTATAGAAATAAATGTAGTTTATCATTGCGAACTGCCATCGGTTTTGGTATAACAATGCTCGACAGATGTTTTGTTTTATTTTGAAATTGAATCGAGATCCAATTAGACTT
The DNA here is from genome assembly GCA_002192655.3 of Mamestra configurata. Taxonomy (NCBI): domain Eukaryota; kingdom Metazoa; phylum Arthropoda; class Insecta; order Lepidoptera; family Noctuidae; genus Mamestra; species Mamestra configurata. The sequence goes on from NDFZ01005404.1 coordinate 637,358, forward strand.
TTCTCCTAAAGGCTCTATATTGCGACTTGTACGAGAATTTTCGTACTTAAAAAGCGTTCAAATTTAAGCCGCAACATTATTTTAGTGACATTCAATGTCAGGAACTTGTCAAATGGGAAAACTTGGGAAATTAGATAAGTTTTCGACTGTGTGCGACTTCAATGCGAATGCGAACCCTAAAGAAGGGTACAAGAATTGTCGTTCAGATTGCTATTCCGACATTACCTACTGCATTGTAAGTTCAATTGAATTTAATAATTGGTATCCTTGACTGAATACAATCAAACCTGAATCTAAATAAACAAAACACTGAATTGAATCTAACCACGTCCATCTGTACGACATATTCACGTCAGTTCCAATTTTAGGCCACCAACTCATCGCATCGTAACATCCCCAACTAAAACCGTGCCTCCCAACAATGGACACACGCCAAACAATGTCCGCGGTATCAGATGACGAGGTTAGCCCGACGCCGCATGTTTATGGACACAATCTAATTTATTAGACGCCGAGCGCAGATTACGGCCTGCCTCCTTGCCTGCTTACCATCGTTTTGTTGTAGCCCTGTTTTATCTGAGATCGGATTCGCCGGTACAGTGTTCAAGGACCTTTTTTTGCGTGAAAGTGATTTCAGTTGCACGCGAAAGGGAAAATTGTGTGTTTCTATTAGTTGTCGCTGCGGTAACGTGGCTCAGGTAGGACGACGGGTTTCTTGTTTAATGGGTTCGGTGTAAACGCAGCAAGAGAACTTAAAGAACAACAAGGAAAGTGACTAAAACTATTTGGAAGCATACCTAGTATTTTTAGATAGTGGGAGATCCACAAAATTTAGTAGAAAGTTTTATTTTGGCTCTTTAAATCTCAATTTTCGCTAACATAGATATGGTTAACCATCAGTGACAATATCAATTACCGCTGGCAAAACGATCACCAGTTAGCACTTACAATGTTGACAACCCAGAAAAGATTTCAATAAACTAGGCAGATTGAATCCAGCTTCTATTGATCAATCCTATCGACCCGACCAATAACTTAGAAATATAAATTCACACCCAACCATAGCCGAATTGACATCCAATCATAACACAGCAATAAATTGTGACAACAGTACAGTCTCAATTCTAAAGTTAATTCCACAGTCTTAATACTTGCAAACAGTTAGATCAAACCGGTACCGGGTACCAGGAGTCCATGACTATCGTAGGATTCGATAATTAATATGCTAATGGCACAGCTTTGCCCACCCTTGCGTACGTAAGAAGCATGATGGTGCAGGCCAAAGAATATGTAAAGGTTTCGAGGATGGTCACTATATCGTTTCATTTTCATTTTGTCTAGCCTTTTCCCAACTATAATGGGGTCGTTTTCCAGTCAAACCAGATTCAGTTGAATACCAGTATTGTACGTGGAGCGGCTGCCTACCAGACCTCCACAACCCATTAACTGGGGAACACGTTAGTTCTCGGCAAGACTGGTGTCAGATTTTCTCGCTTCTGACAATCCGTAACGACTGCCGGGGACATCTACAAATGACAGCCGGGACCACCGGCTCCATCTTTTCCAAGCCACGGAGGAAACTCAGTACGTTAAGATGGTCACCAATCCACAGACCAACCTTGGCAAGCATTGCTTAACCTTGAAGATGGACCCGCGCGGCTGTCATTCTTTAGCCACGAGCTCCTCTGAATTCAGTCCATCAAATACATAGTTACGAAATATTGAATCATGCATCTCTGCGACGCCGCCAAGCTAGGCATTGTAACTTCCCCACTGCACAACATCGATCATATTATTACAGATCTATGCACACTTATTTGCGTGCGCGCGCGCAGAAAAAACGTCATAATTTACGAGCAGCACGCTGACGTTTGACTGACAGACGATGTGTAGTGAGCCATGAGAAACGAACACACAGACACACAAACAGCGTTGTTTTCCAACCATGGTGCATAATTGAAATCTAATAACAGGTGCGGAAACACGGCAATCGGTAATGATTGCTTTACGATTGTGAGAATATGATTTATAAATCTGTTTTCATCCGGAAATGAATTTAGATTATGTGGCGCGCCTTTGATTGCTTGCTGCGGGTAGGACCAGTTGTTCTAGTTGTTACAATAATAATTAGCGGCCCTCTAGGGCTATGTTATGTTATGACTACAAAACATACACTAGAAAGTCTTTCTTGTAAATAATTGTAGACTTTTATATAGCAATATAATTAAAACGAGGGCCGCCAAGTGTGAAAAGATACCGCCATCTACATCTACCTCGTATTGTTCAACTGTTTGCTGGCTTGTATTCTTGACAATCTTAGGTAGCTGAAGATAATTGAAAAGTGTGACTGTCAGTTTATCAATATAATACCATTTATACTTTTTATAATATCAAAACTTTTAAAGTTTTTATACTTTGTAATGTTTTCTTTTTATTTGGAAGTCGGTTGTATTTTCTTGTAAAAAAGTTTTTTATTTTACACTTTTTAGTACCCACACCTAACGACACCACTGGAAAGTCACAGAAAAGCAAAACATGCAATTTCGTTGACTTCGATGATATATTTTCTATTTCCTCCAGCTATTTTGATTTAAAAACCAAACTACTGAACTGGTTTTGATAAAATGGGACTAATTGGAACGTATATCCTTTCACATGAAAGAAGAAGTTTTGAAATCGGTTCCAAACGTCTTTTATAATGCGCACAGCAAAGGAGTGGAACTCTCTGCCTGCGTCTGTGTTTCCGAACGCATACGACCCTAATCTCTTCAAAATTAGAGTGAACAGGCTTCTTCTGGGTAAGCTCGCTCCATCGTCGACTTTGTCTCTGTCATCTATGACCTAGACTAGAGTCAAGAGCAAACCCATATTAAATTTAAAAAAAAATACATGACGCAGTTACGAGGTAACAAACAAAAAATAACCACCGAATTAGGAACCTCCTCCTATTTTTGAAGTCGTGTAAAAAGAGGGGAGTGAGACGCGAAACAGGATATGAATGTAGATGTCATAAAGATTTGAAGAGCAAGAGGACGATGATTCAGTTTTCAAGACCTGCAGCCAATGCGACCTCCGCGCTGCCACTGACGACGTCGTGAAAGTTCTGGGGTGACACGAAGATGGTCCGTTATAGTTTTTCATTATGACATTGTGAACTGTGGAGCTCATGACTAAATAGCCGAAAGGAACGTTAGGATCTTCAAAGTTAAACATCGCTGTTGCCGCCGGTCCATGGATAGGTGACGTCGTTACGCAACGCCAGAAGCCAAAAAATCTGACACCAGTCTGATTCTATACGACGATGCGAAAGCGGTGCACATCTTTGGGGCGCAGGCTCCGGACCACCTCCAACACCATCCTGAGCGTATTTGCGATCAGGTTTGATTGTCAGTAAATTAACCATTGTTATACGATTAATGTAATTAACAAACAAATGACTCAGAGATAGGCGTATTATCAATCGTTTTAATTTTATTTTATTATTTTATTTATATAACTTAATTAGGTTATTAATTTTACATATATTTATATTGGTTAAAATTTTAATTTTGTTTCAAATTTACCTTTATCATATGATCTTAAATGGATTGAAATAAATTATTATTGATTGATTAATTGATCCCATCTACCGGATCGTGAATGGCAGATAAGCAGTAGCTTCAGGAACAATACTGGTACTTGGCTACTTAAGTTAGACTCGAAGCCGATCCCAGCATAGTTGTGAAAAGTCAGCAGTCGTAGGACTGCTTATGCCATCCAATTCCGATGATGTAAACGGGATAGTGCTATTCGCTATGTATAGCTCCGTCTCCCTCTTAGAGCGGAATCATGATCGTTTTAAGACTTCATAGTAGGGCCCCTGATCGATTGAACAGTGGGAAGAACCGAAAAAGTTTGTTAAAAAGAATGACTTTACTTGACAATCCAATTCAATTAGTACCCTCGTGCCAATCACTTACCTGTCAATTATCAGTTATGTTGTATCGTCAGTTACAAAATGGATTGTTGTCATGTTACATGAAATCGTGACACGAGCCTAATCTCTTATCAGTTGATCGTCGACATTGATACCAGTAATCATATTTACATAGTATTTATAAATAGCTCGCTTATGTAGACCAATGGAGCAGGGTATTTGAATTTGTATGGGAACTGAGTAATCAGGTTTGCGGAGTTCTGGTTTGGGAGTTATGTAAGGATATTCTGATAAATCAAGACGGTAATAGTGATTTGTCATTACATCATGGTGTAATATCACGCTAGCATTCCCCGAAGGGTAAGGCAGAGCTGTATTATAGGCAGTAGATCCATATTTTGCAAATTATATAATCAATCAAGGCATCCTCATTGTAATATGGGGCGAGCTTGATCGGTCGTATTTAAACTTTGGGCCGATATTTAGCACACCCTTTTTTAAGGATGGGAAATCATAAAATGACTTCTTCCGCTCTGGGTGGAGCGGAAGGGCGAGTCAGACTCTTACTGACTAAAACCCATCTGTGTTCCTTTTAAAGCTCTCGGTCGCGGTGACTCTTTCGAACAAATTCCGCAACCCTGGCAGATTTAGCACACCCTAATAGAAAATCCCTGCGCCTGGTGATGAAACCCACCGGATGAAAAGCATCGGACACTGCTCATTCAACAAACACCTACACATAACCTTTTAAAAGGATTAAGGAAGGGTTAAAGATTGTCCATTATTCCTAAATAATGGACAATCCTTTAACCATCAGCGCAACAGCTGTATTCTCTACCTTCATGGAGGATACTGTTGCGCTAGTGCTCCTGTACACTCGGCGAAAGACGGAATCAAACCCTTGGATTACCAAATTCCCTGCCGGAGTCTGTGTTTCCTGATAGCTACAACCTAGCGGTATTAAAGAAAAGACGGTACATGTAACTTCTAGACACACGTGCTCCATTGTCAACTACGTCATCGCTTTCCAGGTGGGTTTGATCAACGAGCCCATCAATAATCATTTAAATAAAACATATGTATATCCTGAACAAGCTGAAAAACTCAATCTGCTTCGGTGGGCAGGTTAGATTGACGTCCGCCATGGCCTACGCTTTAATCAATAGATAGAATGGAAAAAGCCCCATAATATTTTCGAGACCCAGGGAATCGATCTTTGTAACCCACGCTCTAACCAACGGTCCATGAGACTAAAAAAACTGGCCAAGTGCGAATCGGACTCTCACACGAAGGGTTCCGTGTCATTACCGAAAAACACGTCTCTTGTATGGGAGCCCCCTTCAGTTTTTAATTTATTTATTTTTTACAATTTGTTCTTATAGTGGCTACTATAGAAATACATACTCTATGAAAAAATCAACTGTCTACCTATTACGGTTCTTGAGACAGCCCACTGACTGACTGAGCTCCATAGAGATCTACGCTTTGGAACGTGCGAATAGCTTCATCTTTTTGACCAACTGACCTTGACAAAAAGTGCTTGTAAATGGTCTAATTGAAATAAATGCTTTGAATTTTTGAGAATTTTTTTTGACAGGCAGACGGACGGACGCACGGATGGACGGACAGCAGAGGCTTAGTAATAGGGTTCCGTTGGTTACCCTTCGGGTACGGAACCCTAAAAATGGAACAAATGTATTTCTAAAACAGCTTACTAAGCTGCAAGTTGAAGCTAGTTGAACTCTTCAATATTTATGCTAATAACTTCGCAGGATTATCAACACTTCAGAAATAATACCCACAATAATCTAATCGATTTAATTGCAAACTAAACTGTTTGTAAAACGCATAAGAACTTTCTATATATTTCCAATTAATAGAAATAGATACCGAATAACGATTAAACTCCGTCATTACTTTTTAATTGTGGGTTTGTGAATACAGTCCTTGCGTTTTAGAACGCCAATATCGGTCATTGACCCATCCATACAATGTCCTCTTGTATGGTCCCCTTTAAATTTAAATTCTAATTAATTGAGCTATTTTTTGGTATACCTAAGAGCAATACAAATACACACTCTGTGAAAACTTTAACTGTCTATCTACGGTTCATGAAATTGAACCCGCTGGTAGACAGACGGCCGGACGGACAACGGAGGTTTAGTAATAGGGTATATTTGGTTACCTACCCTTAGAAAACGGAACAAAGACTACAGCCTTAGAAAAAAAACTACAATTATATCGTGATTACGTGATTACAAAATTAATTGTCTGCGAAGAGATGTAAGCGAAAGGGCAATGACCGATATTACCATGCCAAAACGAAACAACTACAGCAAGCTAAATGTCCGATGGCGGTGATAAAGAGAATACGTCGACTTGTAATTTTTATATTCAAAGTTTCTGCTAAACAGTGTTGCGGATCGCACCTGTCATCATTATCCTATTTCAGAGCTGTTTTAGTATTCCTAGTAACTAAAGGCACAGTATAATAGGCAGAGTGCCGCTCACACCTTTTGCGTTTCAAATAAAAATCTTTAAATGTCTGTGAGGAAATTAAACGTAAAGGAATAGGTGGTTTTATTAGCACTCATCATTAAAATTGAGTGAGGCATAAAATGGTGTCTCGAATAATATTTTTTTATTATGAAGAGTTTCGCTTGTGTGCTAAACTTGAACTTAGATTAAACTATGACTTGCATAACTTTTGCAATTTAGTTTATTTTATTTTTGCGTCATGCTCGTCGCAAATAAACTCTTTTTCTTTCTTTTTTTCCTTTCAGATGGGCAGTAGCTGCCTGTAAAGTGGCCATCGCTCAGCATAATGCTGGGACTGGTGTGTGAGATAGAGCCACAGCGCTGGTTTTCAGTGACAACCGGCGTTAACATCTGATCTCCACATCCTAGAAACTGAGTAATATGATACTCCTTGGGAAGAATGGTATGGTGTGAAATCTTCTGTATGGTGTCGGACGTAATAGAATAGCACCATCCCATCACTTCCAGTGGGTGTCATAAGAGACAACTAAGGGACTAACCAGAGAATGGGCAGCAGCATTCTCTGTGCATTGCAACAACTACACTGCGACCGCCAACCCGCCTGCCAAGCCCCTGGGAGAGGCCTAAGACCAGCAGTAGTTGTCTTTTGGCTGGTATGACGATGGTGGTGATGGGAAAAAAGACTGGTGTCCGATTATCCGACTTCCAACTATCCGTAACGTTATTTTCGAAGCACGGAGGAGTCTCGGTAATGGTCATTGGTCACCCATGCACGGACCGACCTTGGTCCTTGACCTTGGGACCCGTGCGCGAGTGTTGTTTAGCCACTTCGCCTTTTTTTTTAAGGTTGGGAAATCATCAAATGACTTCTTCCGCTCTAGGTGGAGCAGAAGGTCGTGTCAGACTCTTACTGACTAAAACCCATCCGTGTTCTTTCAAAAGTCTTTTGCGTTCTGGGGCCGCCAGACTTCTTCGAATAAATTCCGCAACTCTAGGCTGCTAGGGCCAGAGGCCCGTCTCCTATGCTGACATCTCTTTGAGCGTGGAACACAACGCGCCATCGACCCGGGCCTGGTGGTGATCGGACAGCGAGCCACCCAACGCTCGCCGTCCGCATTGCCACTTCGCTTTGCCAGTAATAATTATCACCGGCAAGTCGAAGTGGTCTTCCACCTTCAGTAGGTAGTCATCAGGTTTGCAGGCGATATAAACTGTTGTTAAAACCATGAAATATGACCTTTACGAACTACCCATTAAAAGTAGAGCTGGACTACTGGATTACGTTTATTGCTTGAATTTTCATTTTTATTTTCACTTTTCCGTGTTGGGCACTTGCGCTGGCGGTTATGGGGGACGATTTATTTTCATGGATAGCGACGTAAAGCGTGTAAGTTGAACACTTTTATGAATATCAGTTATTGTCAGAGATTGTCATGTAAAGCAACTATTGTATTTTTTTATTTACAGTTTATTTTTAAAAGCTCGTCCTTCACTATTGTCTCATCTGATGGTAGGGTATGATGTGGTCGACGATGGAGCATGGCTGCCTAGAAATAACCTGACACAAGTCGAGAGGTCTATTTTTACTGCAGAAAACTATAAATGTAAGCAATTGCCTTCATGCAGCTTTCAAATGTATTTACAACTTGAAACATCAAACTTTTATATCTCACAATCTTCTGTTTTCAAAAAGAACTTAAATATTTAAAGTTCAAAGTATTAAAATATTAAAAACTCCTTAACAAAGTAGGCAACATTGCAATGAAATAATAAAACACACACTGGCTCGGTTCGTCCACTATGTAAATTGCGCTAACTGACGATATGACCTTTTACACTTCAATAATTAGTAGCTGCTGTAAAATTAATGTCAATTCAGATGTCTTGATAGAACACATTCCTCAGTTTATTTAATTATAAAAACCTTATTAAATAAGGACCAAGTACGCCATACGTAGAACAAAATTATGTTTAAATTCATTAAAATGAAAAATAATAATCTGAAACTATAAAGATGGGAGATTGTGGTTTTATGATACGAGTGTTCAATTTGATTTATGATATTAAATTACTAATTGCTACTGTTAATGGTTACTGAACAGAAGTCGACATCTTGATCATAGAATAGTGGAAGCTTAGACTAATGAAAACAATTAGTATTTTGAAAGAGGTTTATGGCCTCTTAAAGCCTATGTTTTTTAGGTTATCCAGCAAGGTGTATGATATTCCTTATCATTGCTCCATCTTTAAAGTTTAGACTTGATGCTAAGAAAAATGTAGTGGGACATGACAGGTCAAGTAGATCATCATCATATCAGCCGAAAGACGTCTACTGCTGGACATAGGCCTCCCCCAAGTGTCGCCAGAACAACCGGTCCTGTGCGTCTCGCATCCAACGCTTGGTCTTCCGGTACGCGGTCGCCACTCTAGAACTCTTCGGCCCCATTGACCATCTGTTCTGCGAGCAATCAAAATAGTTTTTTCTTAACTTTTGTTTCTTTTTATTTGATTATATTACTCACTTTATTCATTTGCGAATTTTATAAAACGCTGTTACTAACATAACTTATTAATATTTAATTAAGTATTTTGTTTATCTTGTTTTGGTTTTGTATATATCGTATTTATCTTCGTCCGTGTGTCACTGCAGGGTGCCAACTGAAAACTAGCGCTGGGTGTCTGACGCCCTGCAAATGCTGAGATGGTAACCCTTTCGGTATGGGCACGCTCAGTGCAATTGTGTACCTACTACTACTGTATTATTTTTATTACTTCGTCTTCATTGCGGTATGTTTTGTGTCTGTGCCGAATAAATGTTTTCTATTCTATTCTATTCAATGTGCTCTGCCCACTGCCACTTCAGATTGGTCAAGTAGATAAACAGACTATACAATTAATCTAACCTGGTCATTATTTATGATCCCAAATTACTCAGTCTCGTATTGTGTTATCACTAGAAAGCCCAAAAAGTAAGTTAATAAAGTGCAAACTCATTAGTCCAAAGCACCTTCTTCAATATAATGTTATCAAATTAAATACTAAAAATACCGTATGCTTTATTTCGTATTGTTCAGTAACAGCTGGTTAGGTTACAAGTCAACCAAACTAAGTTAGGAAAACGCAACGCAGAAAGACAGGCAACCACATTTAACGTCGAAACAAATTTCTTCATTACCGTAAACCAGCGTTCAGCAGCTACTTACTAACAATTAACTTCTCAAAGTCAACACACAAGGTACCTAGTATTAATGGCTCGACTTGCAACTAACTGCGACAGTTAGTACAAACGACACGAACATTTTATTCCGCAAAATTAAACCATACAAAACGCTATCAGCATTTTAGAAACGATGGACGTTATCGGCAGGCGTCAATTCGGGGAGCCGTCAGTTTGACAGTGCGGCGTCATAACATACGGGGCAGAAGGGACACTGCAATCCAAATACCACACTGGAGTTGATATTTATTCTGAGTGGAGCTAAAATATCATGAGCAATGTGGGAATTAAACTCTTGATTAATTTATTGGACTAGTAGACTAAGATCCCAAAGCTGCCAGACCTCTCTTATTTTCTCATTAACAAAATATGTGGGATGGAGTGGTGTTAGTATGTACTTTTAACATAGTATCTACGTATACCACTAATTATCTAACAATAATCTGTAAAACATCCATAAAAATAATATTGACTGAGGGAGCACAACTATTCAATAATTTACCAGAGGATATAAAGAAGTGTGATAGCTTAAACATATTTAAAACAAAACTCAAGAGACATGTACGTACATTATGTACCCTGTAACATCGCCAACACCCTAGAGGCAAATATTACACTATATATATGAACTATATGTAAGAACCAATATCTCATTTTCAGTGAACTGTTATTTAAGTTCTTATGAGAAAAAAATCTTTAACCTTTTGAACGCCATTGTCACGTATACGTGTCCAGCAAGCGCGTGCCCTGTAAGCCAAACGTCACAATCATGTGACAAAAAGTATGGCGAATTTGTGGTTTGGTGCCGGGGGCACGCCGATGCGTTTATGCTCTGGCGTTCAAAAGGTTAAACCTAAAAATCAGCACTCAGACTTAAAAAATAGTGATTCATTGGCTTTAGCACCTGATACCTGGAAATCGGCCTCCGGCCCAAGCTAGCAGGTATGCGTATGAAGTACATACTACTCTATACCATACATTTTGTTAATGAGAAAATAAGAGAGGTCTAGCGGCTCCGGGATCTTAGTCCATAGTGATGATGACATATCAAAAGTATTTTTTGCAACTGTTCTCAGAACAAAATATTGCCTAATTTCAGTTGTAGGTTAACCTTAACGTTCCAGAGCTACTGTAAACATAATAATTCAGCGAATATTATATTGAGATGGATGGTTTGAAAGACTGATAACTTTGGTTTCGTATTTTCCGGCAACCAGCCTGACATATTTTCAAAGATTTCCTAGAAAATCATTTTTAATGTGATTCGTAGCAAAAATTTAAACATAATATTATGAAAAGAAAGACGTCTGAATTTTCCAGCCAACCTTTTACATAGGTCCTTTGACCCATCCATCGCAAATATTGTGGTCCTTCTGCACACACTTTACTAGTTAACCCGTCAAAATTGTCTGACGGGCGCCGTTCGTTCTAAATTTATTTAAAGCGATCGACAGTGACGCGATATGGCAACGTGACGACTGCGTGACGTGTGCGTGACGGCTGCGGGACGGCTGCGTGACAGGCTGGTTGTGACGCTGACGACTGTATGGAGCGGAAATGTGAGAGCATTTGTGCAGACAAATCCGTTACGCGATGCTTTGTTTGGTAAATGTTAACGATCTAGGAAAAAACTTCAGTTTTACTATGAAAGTGTGAATCTCGTCTTGCCTATTTGTAAAGTAAAACAAGATTACAGGTTCAAGATGATCTGAATCTATATTTGCTTTGTGTAAGATTTTGATTCAGACGTGATTGATAGGGCTCTTCCTGAAGTTGCGGAATTTGTTCGAAAGAGTCACCGCGGCCCTGGAACGCAAGTGGCCTTTAGAAGGAACACGGATGGGTTTTAGTCAGTAAGAGTCTGACACGACCTTCCGCTCCACTCAGAGCGAAAGAAGTCATTTGATGACTTCCCATCCTTAAAAAAGGGCTCTTCTTGAAACGCCACAATGTTTTACAATTATGAACATATTTCTAGTTAGTTGGTTTGTAAGAACTTCACACCTAACTCACTCTACAGACTTGTGTTAGATTTAAAATGAAAAAACATTTTCAAACTCAATCCTACATAAACCCATCTCACTAAAGATCATTACCTTCTTCATTGATTACAAGTACCATCTCAAGCAGTAATTAATGTTGCTGCTCTCCAGCAAACGGGTCCGTATGTATTTGAAGACGAGGCCTCTGCCGTGCGCGTTTGCACAATAGCAGTTATGCATGACATTTACATACAATACTGTGGGCTACTGGCTGTGCTGGCTGATTTGCAGGTACCTGATGCCTTAAGGGAAAAAATAATATTACTCTTGAAGATAGGGAGATGTTTTACTGCAATTTACAGACAGAATGGACAAGAGGACACTCAAAATAGGTTTTCATAATTTACAATAAGGCCTTTTCTTGAAATTATTTGGTGCGTCCGTTAGATTGCGAAAAAATTTTGGACACGTATTTTTTTTCATTTGTCACATAAACCAAAAAATTAAGACGACACGTGTAGGTACAATGCGTTGAAATTTCGCGTGATGTCACGCCTTGATACACTTTTTTCCAAAAAATTTTGATGCGCGATAAATGGTAAATGATATTTTTTTTACAAGTTGCAGTTTTACACCAAAAAAAAATTTTTTTGTTATGTTATATTAAATACCTACATACATGAGGCTGCTAGAACCTAACCCAGCTGATTACCCTGAGAAGAAACACCGAAACAAACTCAGAGATCAAAGTCTCTTTTGATATCCATATCAACATACGAAAAAAAAAAAAAAAATTGCAAACCGTCTAAAAATTTTGCTAACGTCTGAGGTGGCCTTTTGAGGAAAGCACCACGCAGGTTTGAGTGGACCTGTCCAGACAGTGCCAGCATTCGTCAGTTATCGTGTAGCTCAAACTTAGAACTTTAAGGAGCCCAATCTTTGTCTAATTAACAATTGCTATTTGATAAAATGTTAGGATTTGATATTATTTATTGGATCACGGTATGAGGCCTTTTTCTCGTTCCCAAGTTTTATAAAGTAAACTGTTTCTAAAAGCTGTTGTTAAACCATTTTGCCAGTAAGGTAAAATGTATTGAGACTTTCCACAATTAACCATCTCATATGCATAGCCGCATTGTTGGCAAATAAATGATTTATAATTCTAAAAAAAAAAGGCAAAAAATGCGTTTTCAATATTTTTGGAATTCCAACTGATGAACGAAATAGAATTATTGCTTTTTTTATCCAGTAACCTCGTCACACCGACCTAGAAAGCGGTGGCGAGATGATCTGGATGCACACCGCGAAGGCTGGTTCAAGGTGGCGCAAGAAAAGAATGTCTGGAAGGATATGGGGGAGGCCTTTGCCCAGCTGTGGCACACAATAGGCTAAGGAAAAAGTAATAATAATAACCTAGTCATTACAAGTGTTGTTATAGCGCCTCTCTTTCTTTTCCATGCAGTCCGACATTGGCCGCGCTTTATTTTCTTATCAGCGTCTTAAAGCAATACAGTCTTTAGTTTCTGTAAGTCTATCTATTTAATTAAATCTGTTGTCAAGTGTCATGTCAATAAGATTGGTCGCCATTGTTTTGTAAGTAATCACAACGGTTAAAATTAGATTTAGCGATTAGATTTGAATTGACCAGGCTTTCAGACACCAACATTGGCTTACATGGACTTTGTAAGAATATTTTCCGTTCAATAATTCTTTGTTTTCATTGGCTTAAAAGGCTTCAATATCTTTTTAGTTTGATTTGGCAGCAGTGTCGAAATACCCATTCCTCGAGTCACCAGTTCCCATCTGCGCATGTACTCTTCCATATAGAATCCTTCGAACGCCACCTTACCATAAAGGCAGGTACTCACTAAACAATGTCATCAGAAACGCCATTGATACCGCATCATGGTGTTCGCAGGGCGTCCGCGAGGGTGCCGAGGTGAGGGCGGGGGGTGAGGCTGCGAGCCTTAAGTGAATGCGAGCAAAACGAGGGGGCGACACTGTGTTGATGCTGATTTACGCGCTGCCCCGCGTGCTCTACTGGCCCGACTGACCGCTCAACGACGGTGGAGTGGAGTTGCGACTAGATATTTTTTTGTGTAAATATTTTAGGTAGGGTTTTGCTGTGTGATTTTGTGAATTAAAACCATGTTTTGGTTCGTTTTGAGATGTTTTGAATTATGATAATTCAGGAAGTTTAAGAAGATTAAGTGATATCGTTTCTGTTGACGTTCAAAAGTGCCTTTTAATGGTTTAAGTTATTTTTTAATTGATACAAACTGCGCAAACCCCAAGTAATATAAAATAAGCACAAGCAGGCAGAAAACTAGGCATTAAATTAAGCAACACTAGTGAAGATTAAAGTACTTATTAGCTGTACTTATGACTATTCAAGTTCACGACTTGTAAAATTAGTAGGTAATAAAATGAAACACATAAATGATGTGGTATCGAGTTGCGTCTTAGGAATGTCGTCTACTTGGAAACTGCAAAATTACCAATTAAAACGATTTTACATCTTTATTATAAGGATACTCAGAATAGTAGCGATTTAAATAGATGTTAATTTTACAGAACTCATTATATGGGTACATTAATTATCTCATTAAATACTGGAGTATAACTTTAATGTCAACTAGTTTTCCCACTGCTGTAATCGTGACATAGTTGATTTGTCATAAAAAATGTTTGTGAATTAAACAGTCTCAAACGAAAATATAAATAGGTAAATCTCATTTTTATTGTAACTTCTTTAACAAAAAATTAGCCCAGCCTCTTCTTACATGACCTTTCACAAACTGTTACTGCGGAAAATTTTAAGAAATATAAAAATATCTTCACCTTATCCACTCCACAACTTCCCCCGTGCCATTATTTGAGACAGGATCGCGAGCTGCAGATAGCGCGGCGGCAGACATTTTTTGCATCTTTTTTCGTCTGTCTGTTTTTGTTTTGTGTCCACATGCGCTAATACTGAGACGATCGGCTGACTCGCCCATACAACTGCTATTTTTACGTTTTACCCTCTAATTAACAAGAAAATAGCACAAGTCATACTAGAATGCATGCTTTATTCGTGTTCGTAGCGAAATCTGACACCGTTAATTATTTTACCTGAGGCATCTGCTGCTAGCAGGTGGAGCTCCGTCCATCTGTTTAGATACCACTATTTTTATACGTCAATGTGTCGTCGATGCTCACCGATAAAACCCTTTCACAAAACGAACAATAATTCAGTATGCCAATACAAAATTATACACTTGGATTATAGGAGAATACAGAACCAAATAAAGTCGTCAAGCACAATCCAGCCTGACACACAAATAATTCTAAAAGGATTATTAACTAAAGGAGCAACAAAATCGAGCGCGTTAATAGCATCGAGTTGTAATTTACATAAACAATTTTATACAAACGGCTCCCTGTTGAGTGAACTAACAAATATTACTCACTAATTATTTTGCTCAACATTACCTCTCGACACTAAGTAGACACGCCGAGTCGCGATACGCTGCTCACCTGCTCATTACGGAATTTCAGCGAACGATGCGCGTGCGCACGCATGCCCACGTTCCAATTTTAAAATTTTAAACGCATTTCGTAGCTATCTGTCATCGGGAACGGACGCGGCGACTGTATTGGTCCGCGGAGGGATCGATTAAATCTGCCACAGTGCGGTGGCCATTAAAATAAAGTGTCCCTTAATAGTCCCTGATAATGCTGAAATTGAAGAATTTTATTTTTATTTTCACTTACAGCTGTACCCGATAAGGAATGTGTTATCTTATGAAATATCATAATTTGCATACGTTGCTAATGTTGAAAGAAAATTAATCGTCTGCCTGCCTTATTGAACATTAAGTATTCGATTTCGGTTATAGAATATCGATAAATAACGTATGTGTACGTCTGTACATAGTGAACACGCGATATTTCAACCAACATTGTAATAACGGGTAAGGGCTCAGCGGTATGCAGTAATTGCAACAGATCTCGACGAAATTACTATTTACTTTATTCATATTATATTACCGATGATAACCCGATGGTTTAGGATGTCTTGTGGAAGTAATTACCGTGAGTTAAGTCGAAATCAAGTTTAATAATTTCCACAAACGTGTAAGATGTGGAATTTATCATCCGGCGTCGAATGGTCAAAGGTCATGTTCAATGGAACGTAAATACACGCTCGTACATTGAATACTTAAGGCATTCAACTTATTGACTGATATTACACGCTTAACATCGCTTCACATAGCGTAGCTGCGGACTGGTTGCGTGACTCTTAACTTGTTTTACATTTCTTGTTAGTTTAACTTCCATTGCTTTAATTCCTTAAATCTGTCAGTAAGTTCAATGTTCCCGATAAGTAGCGCATACGTAGAGGTACGTAAAAGCAGCAGAGAGGCTCTCAAAGGGCGTATAATGGGCCGGTAATAGGGCAAAACGGGCACAACGCGTGTAAGGCCGGTTAAAGGCCACTTACTACAGCAGCTAATTAGAAGTAACGCACACGTTTACTGCTAAGTTTTAGCTTAATGCGCTACTAACGTTTGAGTGGATGTTCGGATGGAAATATATTTTTTGGGCATTTGTTTGCAGGAATTCACAAGGCGATCGGGATCCACACGCTGCAAGAACTGTTTGAATACATCTAAAATAGAAATCGTCTGTTGAACACGATTACGTTACAAAGGCGACAAAGTTTCAAACAAGTCATGATCATTAAAGTTACGACAGTTCTGAGTAACGAGAAGAAAAATAAAATACGAAAAATGAAACCAAATCACAAACTGACATTTAAGATAGACCTGCATCAAATGCATGGATGGCTGAATTAAATAACTCTAATACACGACTAAATATATCCCATTCGACAACTATTAATACTATACCAGCTAAGTAAATACCATTTATAGCTGTAGGAACAATAGTTGGCACTTATCACAAACATCCCTAGCTCATGAGAGCATCTACTCTAGCTTGGCACATAAGGGTGGCACCGGCCTTGACCATGACTTTATAGGACGTGACCTTAGGCGTATTTCATGGCTGCAAGCATCATAACATGAAGTTATTACTTAACTTTACATTACACATGACTGCACATAGAAACATGAAGAATAGAAATATGGCTGACATTGTTTACACTTGGCAAGTAGAATGAAAAGGGAAAATTTACCAAGTGAAATAATAAGGAGTGACAAAAGAAGTCCATCAATGGCATAAGAAGTAAAAGTAGGCAAATAAAACTCTTCGGAAGCAAGAAGGAGGTGATGTCTCCATGACAGACTATAACTTAGCAGTCTGGACTCCCTGGACACTAGACAGTCAGCCCAACTACCGCACCGACTAACTACGATTTTTTCAACCGCAGTTGAAGGAAAAAATGAGAATCTCGTGGCTAAATAGGTAATAACAGTCGGTCTGTGGATGGGTTACCATATTAATATGGGTTGCGGAATTTGTTCGAAAGAGTCACCGCGGCCCTAGAACGCAAAGGGCTTTAGAAGGAACACGGATAGGTTTTAGTCATAAAGAGTCTGACACGCCCTTCCGCTCCACCCAAAGCGGAAGAAGTCATTTGAAGAAATCCCATCCTTAAAAAAAAACAAGAAAAGATATCATCTTAACATACTGAGACTCCTCA
Organism: Mamestra configurata; assembly: GCA_002192655.3. NCBI lineage: Eukaryota > Metazoa > Arthropoda > Insecta > Lepidoptera > Noctuidae > Mamestra > Mamestra configurata. Next base: position 654,622 of record NDFZ01005404.1, read on the forward strand.
GATAGTCAAAAATCCAAAAATCTCGGATACTGGGTTGTGGAGATCTGGTAGGCAGCCACTCCACGTAAGTACTAGTACTGAAAGTCGTCCTGAAGATAGTTGGGAAAAAGCTAGGCTACATGGTGATGATGAGGTCAAGGAAGAAATAATTACCATTCTTGACCCATGTGACTTAGGCTTGGCGCAATACATTTTCTTCTTTTCGTCCCGTCCTATCAACTGTCAAGCTACCACTGACTCCCTTTTCTTTCATATCATTCCTGACACTATCCATCCATCTTTTCTTTGGCCCATCTCACCCTCTCAATGCATCCACTTTCTTATTTATTAAGAAAGATTATGATATGATAAATCAATATCTAGTTTTTGAATAGTGCAAGACTCGAATGAAGCACTCTTTACGCGTGCCATTGAAACATCACCAAGATTACCTGTTATTTTCCTATATGAAGTGACAGCTGAAAACACAATTCTATCGCATCAATTCGATCTCGATATCACGTGTGCTAGATTCTTCCACAATATCTAGACATCAGATTCTCACATTGATTGATTTGGTGATTGACAGCTGACGGTATCAGGTTGAGTGATGCTCACTCAAATGATGTGCAGAGATAAGTGGAAGGTCGAATTTGGTGCTGATAGTGGATGCATTGGTGTATTTATGTCGTTTTTTTTAACTGTCTGTGTGTTTGGCTTCTTTTTTTTTTGTTTACAAGATTTATTTCATTAAGAACGATAGATTGTCTTTTGTTTTATGTTCTTAGGTGGTTGTCTCAACTCTTCATCGTATCAGGAGCAGGGGCCTAGTGGTGAAGGCTCCGAAATAAGATCGTGGGTTTGAACCTAAGGCAGGAGATTTTATTTGTGTAATTTTATAACCACTGCACTAAAAACTGTGAAGAAAAAGATTTTGAGAAAACCTGCAGATCTAGAGCCAAAAATTTAAAGACGTGTGTGACACCCACCAACCCGTGTTTATTATGGCCCACTCCTTAAAAAGAGGATGCCTGTTCCCCGGGAGTGGGAATAATGTAGGCTGCTTATGTTTTGCATATCGATAGGTATTTGAACTAACGACCTACCTATCCCTCGCCAGTTATGACCCCTATGCTCAACGGTACTCAAAGGCACAAGTAATAAAGTTAATTTCACAGCAGCTTTGCAAAAATTGTAAAACCTGAAAGGGAGTGCGATCGTACTTATAAATAAATACTGTAGTAACGTACTGTAGTACTTGTGTGTGTAAGTTAGCACTTAAACCGAGCTAATGATTATAAATGACGTGGTACAGGCTTAATATACTAAATACGCAATGTTTTTATTGCCATTTTTATAGTAATTACCTTTTTACTTGTAACCCACTAATGTGAGCGAGCTTAAGTGTACTGCATTAAATTATTTTTGTGTGTGTATGTCATGCATAGGCACCTAAACACTTTCGTACTAGATACTATATGGAATTAAAGAAATTGTTTTGAAAAATACAGTGTGTTTTTGATAGTGGTTTATTGAGATTATCTCTTTTTTTCTTGTTATTTCATCGAACTGCATTGAAGCCTGAAAGTTCCTGAATAGATGAATACACGTTTCAGATTGTGAATTATCAATATTATTTGCAGAAGTTCATAAGAGAGTCCAAGGGACTGTTTGAAGGTGATAATTTGGGTCAATTTGCCTTGGTTGGCACTTGACACCTGGTTGAGCTAATAAGCGAAAAACTTGCCAATTCTGATGACCCTTGTCATAATCTTAATCGGCCAGTATCCATTAGTTTCAAGAAATTTTTACGATTGATCATGTTTATGAATGAACCTTTATAATGTTTTCCTCGTCTATATTTTCTGTAACTTATAATTATGGTGTACACAATAAATAGTATTCTATTCTATTCTATCTCTAAACATTAAAAAATACAACGTATTATCTCCATTACATTCTTTCAAGTATTGTAGATAAAATAAATAAAACTTTAATACATATTTCTAATTAACAACTGACCGGCGAGATAAAGCTACCAGCAACAATCTATTAAAATAAATGTTGCCATTGTAGAATAAACTATCGTGCAAAATATGACAGACGGCTTTACTGAATGTATGTTATACTTATAACTGTAAGTTCATTTGGTGGCGATAACATAGGAAATTTACGACTTCCCTTCAGCGGGGTTGCCAGACGGAGTAGGCTTCGGATAAATTATTGTAATATGACGCGGCCTTGGTAGACTCAGGCTGGTACCAACTAGAATAGAGGACCTTGAACGAGCTCGTCTGAGGCCTGTCAATTAGCAACTATTTGATATGTGAGTTACTGCTGGGATTCATTTTAATAATGATTATTCTTGGTTGAGAATGGAAATTGTAGAGTAGCTCGGCATTATACAAAAAACCGATACCAAGTTAATTTTTGGCGTAATTATGTATGTTTGTAGGTAAATTTACTGCAAATTATTCACTAGACTTTTAATACATAAATTCTCCAACCTTATTTGAAGTTATGGTCAGTCCAAAGAATTACTGAAATAAAATTCAGAATATCGGATTTTTACGACAAACTATTTTAATAAACACTGGTACTCTACGACTTTCTCGAATCTCACAAGTTCGGCTCGCTCATAAAAATTGCAACGAGCTCACAACTAACGTGCCGAAATGAACCAAACAAAAACACAGCTCATGCCAATTCATTAAAACTTTCCCTCTGATGACCTCCGTCGCAACACCTACTATTTATACCGGGATGGTAGAATTTTCTCCCGACTGGCAACACTAACGGCGCGACAACGAGCCAAAGTTAGATTGCAAGAGGCTATAACCCCGCTTCTCCACTTCAATCTCCCCTATAAGATGAGAGGTGTTTGCGAGATGGCGGCTAGAATTTTTTTTCTTGACGCGGATAATCTAATTTGGGTAGTAAATGTTTTTATTAATAAATAAGGCGGGGATGAAAGGCGACGTGGTGTCTTGAATATGTAAGATAAAGGAAGCTTCGTGATCTTTGCTCCTAAGATACGAGGAAAGGGTCGGAAACTTTGAATGGACAAATTAATTCTTAAGTAATTTTGATACTGAAATCCTTACTGCTTTGCGTCATCGATAACTTTGGGACCTAAAGGGCCACAGTAATGGCCGCTTGGCCCTTGTTATGACGTAGATGGCAATGACATTGTTCTGACTGATACAGCAGTGCCAAGTTTGAATGAATTAGTATATATCACGGAGCTTTTGCCAATCAATCGAGCAAAATAATTTTGGGATTTTCGCATGGTCAGGGCCTAATTCTACAGATCAAAGTTCAAAATACTGGCCGCTTCGAGGTCCTCGAGCTATAATTTAGGTAACCCTTAAAGCAAGTAAATTGTAGAAGAGAAACTTATTGCCTTATTAAGTTCTCGGTTACAATGTACAATGTGACAATCCGTAAATTCCAATACTGGAAAAAGAAACATCATGTCTATCTTACCCAACATGAATACCCATCGTTCTCTTACCATCAGGTTTATGTAGAACAAACTACATTATCTAGCGATCAACGAAACTTTCTCACAAGATCTTGATACTGATGGCCAGAATCAAAAGTTAATAGGTATCGTACTGGACACGTCTTGTATCAAGACATGTATCTCGGATTTGCGAAGTGTTCCGACGAGTTCCGATGCTATTCCGCAGACAAGTTTAAGGGCCAGCTCTTAGATAAGGATGGGCGTTAAATCTGCAGGTGTTTTACTTTAGTGACTATTTCGTTTCATATGTTTGTTGTGTGCTTTTGTTCTTTGGGTTGGGACATTTAAACTGATGTCTTGTATCTGTGGGAAGTATTCAAAATGCATTCCAAAAACTTTACCATAGGTAATTTGATTATTGTCATCGTTTCATCGTCGGGAATCACCCACTGTCAGGGATTGGCCTCCCTTTTCATCTACTATACGTCCCAGTGTATTTTGTTAATCTAATTAATAAATAATGATAGCATGTTCATTTATTTCAAGTCAAGATCCAATAAACTTCGTCTTCTCAATTTTCGTGTCAATTTTAACAAAAACCCGTCAATCTCCGAAGCTAGAGTGTACGTAGGCATCTTCTGGGCTCACTCGTTCAATTGTATAACTCATTAGACGAGATCGAGGCAAGTTCATCAAATAAAAAACATAAAATAAATAAATTAAAAATAATTTTAATTGCCTTATTATCATGAAATAATTCCTATAGTTAATTATAATTAAATGCCATCAAAAGTGCACAGTAGTAGTATAAGCGAATCGTATCTCTTAAAAAGTTACTAGATTTACGGTTTGATACTGGCAGCGCCATCTAGTAGTGTACAAACCAACTAACAGTTCTGTTGGGGTTAAAACATTAGTTTTACAGGTATTTTGTTTTGGAAATAACTGTCTATTGAATAAACGTACGAATAATAGTATTTTAGAACGGAAAAAATAGGTACCTGCTTTAAGCTTTGAAGAATGATGAATCCTGAAGTAACCTACAAAAAAAAACGCGAACTAAAATTTTAACAAATAAGTAGGCATATTGAAAACTAAACTATTAAGCTACTCCAAACTACAGGCAGGCAACAAAATGTAAGCAGGTACCTTTGATTGACCCTGTGGATCCAACGAGCAAAAGAAAAAAATCATGATCATTCTTGTAGGCAAAAATCTGCAAGCATATTTTTATTTATTCATGTTTAATTAAGCGAATCGTGGCTGGATGGCCATTGTCCGACTTACCTGCTCGATTTAAATCGCCCGCAACCGGTTACCGGCCCGTCAACCGACTTTTATTTTCAACAAAATTTATTTACCAAAATATCACGACACGAATGAAATCATTCATCACATAAAGAATACCCTCAAAATATCATCTTCTACAATATCCTTCACACTTCTTGCCACTTTAACACAATGTTTTAGTAGTTCTACAAAACTATTTATTTTATTTTTCGTAAAAGAACAACAACAACACCGGTACGAGCCATCTTGTTTTTGACAGACCTTTTGAATTGTCGTGAAATATGGAAAAGGTATACCTACATACATACAGCCTAATTCAAGTTTCGTTCATTCCGTTTCGATTACATATCGCATCGGCGACGTTCAAAATTCGCGCCGCGCGTACTTATCATAGAGCGCGGGCCGCGCGTCTGCTGCCGAAGCTAGCGTTGTCCGTCAAACACCGGGGGCGGGCCAAAGGGACGGGCCTCGGAATATATTCGGCTAACTTCGGAGCGCACCTCTCACTCTGTAGATCGCGAAGTGAGCTGAGTCACAAACAGACAACACGCTCACGTACTGTTGTTTTATTTCGTGTTTCGGCAAAAATAAGGATTGGTAAGTGATTTTGCAATCATGTTTTAGTGTTAAATGTGTCTGTGTTCATTATTGAGAACGCTCATTGAGTTGTATCAAGATGAGGCGTCAAACAAGATTGTGTTATTGTTCATCTAGCGTCTGTACTTTTTAAGTGTTTTGACAAACTTCTCAACCGTGTTATACGACACCAAAACTTGAATGATACTTAGAAAAATAGTCTGGTTCGTGATTAGAACTTGAAACAGCTTGTAAAGTGCATTTTAATAAGTTGAGTTGAAAAATATTTAATATAACCTCAAAGTGTCACTTACATTTACTCTATTGCTCAACAGATGGCGTTGGCTGCGGGAGGCGGAGCTTGCTAACTGCCACACTAGCTGGACGTATGTCATTTGCGATAATTGAAGGTTAGTTCAGTATTGTCGAAAATTTTAGATAAGCTTTGTTTATTTTATGATCACCCCCGTTCACCCCCTTCAGGTTATAAATATGGGGTTCTGGATTGGCAGGCAAGTATTTTTAATCCCTCTATTTACTGGTTATAAAATATTAGATAAGTTTTTGTTTTAATGAAATACAGTCGGCGCCATAACTTTTGTATTTAATTTTTTGTCATAATTTATATTTTAATCTAGTGCATATGTGTATACTTATGTTAAAATTTAATGCTGTTATCATATTTTCTTGAGTTATGTAATAAGAAAATAATTTACTAGAACAATGTTGACATGAATTTATGGTTTTGGTGCATTCTGGCAAAAAAAAAGGATCTTCGTGGTACATTAGACTTGTTCGCTGTCAGCCGCGAGTCCGTGAGACGTCGACAGTGCGTACAGTGCTGATCCACTGCGCCTTTGTAGCGTCGTCAGAGAAAAATGAGTCACAAAAATGTATGAAGGTCCTTTTTTGACAATATTCATTTTATCTTTGTAATAAATGTAAGAAACTAGTTTCTGTTCACAGTAGACTGTGACTTTGTTAAATAATTATTGAAATCGTGTTGTCTTTTTATATTTGGAAGGCTGTTAGACTTTCAGGTATATCTTCGAATGCTGATGTGTGACTTTTTGGATCACATTCATCCAGATCTTGGACGTCTTACTTTAAAAAAAAAACAAACTAACCCGAATTTCTTTATGTATTTATTTTTTCATTTAAAGGTCACATGTCAACAGTCCCACAGGTAAACCTAAACATCTTGATACCCAAAATCTAAAAATAGAAATTATTATAATACTACTTAAACAAAAAACTGTCGGTGCCTTGCGGACCGTCCAAGGCGTTGTTGGGGGCCGTCTCTTGACAGATTTATAGCGTGCGTGGCTGTTACTCGTACGCACTCTGTGTCTCC
>NDFZ01005404.1:666527-681689 GCA_002192655.3 Mamestra configurata
CAAATCGATGCGCGCCACTGCGCTGTCTTCCGACGGCGGCCATTACGCACCTTTATGGCCACCCAGCCCCCGTCCCCCGCGCCGCTCTAAGGCGGCACATGACGAATCAATATGCCGCCAACCGACTCAACACTTATTTATTTGACACGATTTATTAGCCGAATGCCTGTAAACTTTTATGCGCCCCTCTGTTCTCATCCCCCCACCCCGGCCCGCGAGGGATGCTTTATGATGGACACAGCAGTGATAAAATTCTATGTTTCGGCTGCCGTCTACTTTTATTGGGAATCGGAACAGATGTCTGGATGAGACTAGAGGGAGTGAAATTACTATTCGAACGCCAAATAGTAAGCGTTCCTCCTGTGTTGCTTTTACACTTTAAAAAGAGGTAACAACTAGGCAATAACAATTTCTTTTTACAATTCGCTTCATTAATTACCATTTTATTTTGCCGGGCGGTGCAATTAACATTAGTTACTTTTTTACCGTCGCAAGCGCTCAGCGACTGCGGTCTAGAGACAAAATGTCGGCAGGAAATGTGTAATTTTTTCACAAATATTGCGGAAGGAAGACGCTGGCTTCCTCTGGGCTGTTTAGATGGTTTTTATGCTAATCGTGGAGATTTGCTGGGTTTTCTTTTAGCGCGACAATTATTCACGGTGTGCGGTCGCGGCTCGCCCTTTAAGAAATTAGCGGTAGGGAGACCACGAGCTCGCGGGCGCGGGAACTGTCCCTCCCACTCACTATTATACGCTTAATAGTCAGCCTGCTTATCCGGACAAAATACAGGAATCAACTTTGTCAGTGTCTGCAAAAACGTCTTATTCCTGTTTGAGAACTTTCTTTCTACAAAAGGCAAACAAGTAACACTTAAATTATCAACTAACTAAGTAAAAGACTTATGAATGATGATGTGGGACCGAATTAAAAAAAAAATTAATAACAAGTCAATTGAAATTAATTACTCAATTTTACGCGTTACATCATTTGCATATTCAAACACAACCTGTATTCAAACGGAAATAAACTCTTTCCTTGACGTTGCATACATGGAAGGCTGTAAAAAATCAAGAAACCACAAACCATAGAAGGACTTGTAAACTACATAATTAGTGACGAAGCCCCATAAATCATTAATTACGAGTAAAGAAGTAGAAAATTACACATTCCACGTTGGCAACCCCTCTCTTACGTAAGAATGCCTCATAATAACATATTACAAGTATTTACAAACGCACAAACACTGCAGCGCTGGCAACATTAGCTAACGCCGCACTTATTTTTTATGTCCCCAACGAATACTAAGCATGGTCGCCGTAAGTTTTAATGGACGATATACATGCATAACTGTGCTTTTACGAGTAGGTAAGGACAATGCTAACGACTTGGCACCTATAAATTAATTTGCCGATAAACACGAGCCCACCGGTGCCTCCTCAAACGGAAACGTGTACTTTAATTAAAAATGACCATCCCCTAATGACCTTTGGGTATTAGATAAAAAATTATCCATGCAAATGATGCCGTAAATATTTACTGTTTGTTTGTTGCGTGACATTTAATTTAACACTAGCACAGGATTTTTTCCCTCGCAAATTAATGAAGATTCGTTTAAAACACTGCCCGTTCGACAGTCGTCATATGGTAAGCATGTAATTATTTACACCGCACCGTGTCGTGTCCCAACTCAATATTTCACTTACTGGAACTTATAAACGAGTCGATTACTATTGGGGAACTAAATTAATCGATGTATATCGATTAAAACTTAACAGCAATGAATACAATAGTCGATTATAAATATCGTGCGTAATTACTAATTAGTTCTAAAATTCGAATTAAGAACAGTTAAAAGGAATTCTTTTTTTTTAAGTGGGAGTGGGTTATTTTGGTTAACTGACAAGAATTTTATAACCGCAAGGTGCTTTAAAATTCTCGTCGCCGTCGTCCAAAACGTTGCTGTCCCTTTGATATTGATAAAAATGTTTCCAGCAGAAGCTGTTTACGTCAAATAAAAGTCGAAAATATAAGAACAGGAAGTGTTTTATAGAGCCATTGACCTACATTTTATTCTATTCCGCCAATGACGATGCCAAATGTATTTGATGAAATGTTCGAATTGAATGAGCAAGGAAGCATTCGAGTGGAGGCGAGACCTTTGTACAGGCTCGGTGTTATGAAGGCGCGTGTCGTGTGCATGTAAATGTAAAACAATTTCATCTACCCGCTGCTGAACGACGGACGGGAGAGAGCCCGTGAGCCGTTCCGTTTCACACGTCGACATTGTAACTCCACCCGCTCCGTTCCATACTCGAATGCATAACAGACAAACAGGCTAATCCCGGCGTTATCGTAAATTGTCAGTTTATGACGTGCGGAACGGCCGCGGGGCCGGGGGGGCGCGCGGGGCAAGGGGAAGAGTTTTCTAATTTCGCCCCCTGCGCCCGTTTTGATGCGCTAATTCGTGTAAGCAGTTTCTGAACGTGCTTGTTTCGAGTTCACTTCAATTTGCCAACGATGAGTTTGCTAGTCGGCCGCTCTTATCGCCCACGCTTAAGGTCGGGATTGAGAGGACTACTCGTCTGCTTTACTTTGCAAGGTTATCGTCGGCTTTTACATAGAGTTGCGCAATTTACATACATTTGTTTGTTCGGTTTTTAAATTGGGGAATTAACTGTGTTAATCGCGATGTTGTTTTGCTGAAGGCCCTCCCTAGCAAGTTTCAAAGTTATGTTACCTATACGCATAATGTTATTTATTTATCGAATTCCATAAAAGACGGACGGACGGTCAGTTAATATTACATTACAACAGAACATATCAAAGCGCGGCGCCCGATGGGATCTCGGCCTGCGCGGGCGCATCAGCAATTAATACTCTTCATTTAATCGATTCCTTCAATTATTCCACCTTGATATATGTTAATCCTTTTCGGTCTCGGCCTCCCCGGGATATTGTTGGCTATAATTACGTGGGAGGCGACCTCTATTGACAAGTATTGATGTTTTTAATCTGATGTTAGGATAAGACGTTAGTATGCGTTCGTCCGTCCGTCCGTCCGTTGATTTGTGGCCGGCCGGCTCATTGCCTCGTAATTATTGGATTTCGGCGCGATATTTATTGGCATTTCTTCTCACAGTCGAGTCGCCTTGATTTATCATTGGGCTGTCATACGGGAGAGAATTATTGCGATGCGTGCCCGTCCGGGGAGAGCGTTCCATAATCGAAGTATTTTTTTTTTCGTTTATTAACGCTGAATCCCCGAAGGTACATCCAATACGTCATATTTCAATACGTTACGCGTTAGGACACATGATCACCTCCATTAAGGCGCGTCTTCTCCCGACGGATTAGCGCGTCAGTGCGGCTCGAGTAATGAGATGGCGAAAAATATTGGAAATAACGCGCGACAATAATAAACGTATAATAGGGGAACGTTCCGCGCGCAGCTGCGCCCGCCGACGCTAGGGGCGCTGCCGGCGCGCTTTATCGCTCATCAATGATTAAAACCGAGTTAAATCGATTAATTTATTTTAGTCGATTTATTTTATTGGACAATAATATTTTTATGGTTGCTGAAAAATTAATAGTTTATTTTTATTTTAGTTTTACAACTTTATAATGATGTTGGAAACTAGTTAGGTCATCGGTTTATGAATGGGAACAACATCGAAATAACGCTTTATTTCACGGAGGTGATAAAACTAGGCCGTGATTAACGACTCAATTAAAGTTATTTATAACTTATTAATTTGTAACACGAGCTTTTGCTAACACCTCTTTGATTAAGTGGATACAAAAGATTACCTACTACTTTCGAAAATTCAAATGTCTATAAAATTATAGACAAGGATTCTTTAACAATTTTAACAAATTTAATCTAAATAAAAATGTCGCTAGGTACCTACTGACATTTTTATTTAGATTAAATTTACTACTCGTAACCTGTATGTTTTTGCCCTACTCCTTCCCCAAGTACCTACATAGGTGGAACTTAGGGATTTTTCTAAAGGTTCTCTAGGTTATCCTTATTTTTTATCACTCCATACTATGACTTAACATGTCAACATTAATTGCATTAGTAGGTAAAGCCAAAAATACATAACACTACTCAGCTATGAATTCTATAATTTCAAACTACCAACGCCATCTATTTTCAATACCGCGAACTAATTTATTACCATAGTCGTAAAACCAAACATTTATTCCACTGCCAAACAAAAACACAAAATTTTATCCTTATTAAAATGTATAAGAAGAAATAATAACACGTCTTTCACGCGACTTAATTGACTATAAAGTAGCTTGCATTTTCCCGCTAGAAATGGCGTTCGCGCCAAAATGATGGATTAACGTCACACGAGTATTTTCTTTTTAAAAACGCAAACAAGAGCTCGACGGCAAAATTGCATCCAGCTAATATTCCCTTGCCAATCATGTTGTTCAGTCAATTTTCAATTTTCCCGTTAATAAGGACGTCAAGCGCCGTCTCGAACAATATCAACCGTTTTTATTGAGGCATAACGGTATTAGGAATATGGAAGAATACAATTTTCATTTAGAAAGGAATTTTGTTTTAGCTAATTGGTTTTAATTAGGAGTCTAGGCTTTCTGGAGAGTTAATTGGGGATCAGTTTGATTATCTTAGGCGGATCGTTGACGGAGTAAGCAGAGAAGTTTAATTAAGTACTTAATTAGGTAATAAAGGATACCTAATTAAAATATGAGGTAAATAACACCTCCATCGTTTTGCTTAAAAGTCTTTGGTATTACTGTATTATAGATACCGTAGGTACAGTACCGTCCATTTCATTTATACCTTCCTAATAATAAAAAAAAACAACGCAAGTCGCAATGGTGTTTTTTGTATAAGCTGTGAATGTCTATCTATTTGCTGATTACCAATGTAGATAACATTTATCAAACGGCTTGACCAAACAAACAAGATTGATTTTCCTTAAACTCATTAAAGTCGGCCCTACCAACCAAACATCTATTTTGATTACGACAACAAGAAGCAGAGTGGCGCAGTGGAAGCGTGCTGGGCCCATAACCCAGAGGTCCGTGGATCGAAACCACGCTCTGCTAGAAAACAATTTTTGCATTTTTATTTTTTTAAATTTATTTTCTTGATTTCATTTCAACTTTTTATGTTTTACAACAGATTTAATTGCCTTTTTTCATTGTTTTAAAGATTTAAAACCAATTGTTTACTAGCGCCATCTACAACATTATTTTACTCTGGTACTTTCATACTTTGTAGTGAATGTTTGATATCTATCAATTTGTTAGCTAACAAGAAATATCGATTTAGCTCTTCTTTCCTATACAGATAACTTCTTTAATATTTTTTTTTCTTCTACAACTTCAAGACTTCTAATCTCAACAGTAGGGTGACCAACATTCTTAAAAAAATCTATCAAATTTTTTTTCTTACAAAAATTAAAACATGGCGTAAGATTATTACTTCGTAAAGGCTGTAAAATTCAAACATAAGAAACTCATAGACGTATCAAGTCCATTAGCCGACCGTCACAGGAGATTTATGTTTAATTGAAATCGTCGAGTTTATTGTGGTGCCATGATTTATTCCATTTATTCGAAGCGGACGGCCGATAGCGGTGCACTTTCAATTGCCATCGCTCACGGCTACGAACTCAATAACAATAGACATTGTTTGATTACGTGTTTAAAAGTTGGATGTTTGTTTTTGTTGATTTTAAACGGTGGGTGATCGTTTTGTATGGAGTCGCGGTCGTTGATGGCTCAATTATGGCGCTGTTATTTTAGTGGCGTTTGTGGAATATTGATGTGATACGGGCAATTTATAAAATATATCGCATCAATAAATTATTAGGACATTTTTAACGTTTTGTGTACGACTAGGTATTTTAAATCACTCACCAAGATATCATAGTCTAAGACAAATTAATAACCGCAGACCATTAAATAAATACGCGAGCAGCTATAGGAGCTAAGAGGCTTATAATTACTGCTTCGTCAATAGCTGTGGCGTATCGCGTGTCCACGGTATCGAGTATTAATTCCCTTCAAAGTGAATGGGCAACATAACTCATTCGTTTATTTGGCATTTTAATTCATACATCTACGCAGATATTGATGTCGTGTGCGACTGTAATTCAATCTTTGTGTTTCGCAACCAACAGTCCCTTGATAATCTCATACTAAAGGCAATAATTTATTCACTACCAACGTATACACATCGCGTATCTATATATTGACATCTCTTTATTACTCCTACATGAATAATATTATTATGAATCCTTACACGCGCAAACAGAAAAACAAAACAGCTCCTGCCTCGCAAAATACGCGCTTAACACAACACAATAACGTCTAAAATAAACAAAACCTAACTGTAGGTCAAGTCAAGAATAAACGGACGCATACATTTCCACAAATCCGTGTCAAGAATCGAAGTGGAGTTTAAAAAAAGGAGCTATCCTACTGACACGAAGCTTTAATAAATAATTCCTTTTCACATGTTATTATTTATTGGACGCCACGCAAGCCAGCCTCCGACGGGACTATAACGATGACGAATACGAGATACGTTTGTAAAAAACCCTTTTGAGTCTTGACGCGTGATATATTCCTGCGCACGAGTGTTATAAAGAACGCGGCGGGGTGCGCGCGCGCCGAGCGCTGATTGGCCCGCGTAATGACTCCATGCGCGGACGTTCCGTTTTCGAAGTACGACTGTGACGTAGACTAATGACTGCTGTATGGTAAACCAATGACGGATAGGCACCTCTGAACCTATTGTGTATGTGGTATATAGGATTTGCGCCGGCGTTGAAATATTACGTCGATTTGCCAGTTCTGCGCACAACGGCTAGCTCAAGACTAATTCTAGGTCATAATTTATAGCAAAAAGATTGCAAGTCTGTTTGATGATAGCTATGTTGCAGAGCTATTGAGACGCCGCACGATTTAACGGAAATTAAACCTTATACTATTATGCGTCGCAGCGTCGGTGTTGCATAGGTATACAAAAAAGACAAGTATTAACAGCATTAATCAATTGCTGTGACAGGTTGAATTTAACAAAATCAATTTATCGGTCAATCCGCTCTCAATCCGCAAAAAATCTGCTGCCAACAAACTAATAAAAGACGATTATCCACTTTATCTCATTTCGCATTATTGCAATCTTGAAATCCAATAGCATGTTCCTCTTATTATTCCTTCAAAACCCTGTTTAATTTCGTCAGAACGACCTGCGGAGACCAATCAATTTAATAATGAAAAAGATATATTTGAATGTCCAGGAGTACAAGCAATCAAAAACTATCTTTCTCCAATAATATTGCAGTTTAATTTGGTAGATAACCTTTTCCCAACTAACATAGGGGTCGTCGACTTTCAATCTAATCGGATGCAGCTGTGCATCATTGTCTCCACAACCCAGAGACTGCATAGCGTGATACCCCTTGGTAAGACTGGTACCAGATTGTTTGGCTTCTCATTAACGACTATCACAGATCTACAAATGACAGCTACCAACCGCTTAACATGCTTTCCGAGGAAAATAAGAAAAAATGTTTACTGACACAGAACTAAAACAACTGAAGACTCGACTCGACCGGAATCTCGGTATGTGAGGATGGTCATATTGCTCACCCATCCACGAACAAATTGCAGCAAGAGTTACTTAACCATGAAGACCGACCTGTGGTACTAATACTTCTTCGCGTCAATATCATCAAAAAAGTTAAACGCAGTTGCTTAACTCATACAGTCACAAAACTGTCTTATATTCAAGACTGTACACCCGTTCAAGCACTCAAACGTAGGTAGTTAAACGGCCTTAAAAGGAGTCAATCGACAGTATCCCCACATATCAAGGCTTCACTTTAAATTATTAACTCATTACCATCTACAAGTATCCGAAACTCCTCGCTCCCAAAATTCCAATCAATCTTCAGGAGCCTCACCTCACCTCAGTCCAGTTAAAAACATGTGTGTCATCGTTAGATTGGTACTAATGAATCTATCAATCCCCCGGGAGGCATACATTGTCCGGTCGGACGCCGACGTGTGGCCAACTTACAGACAAGATTGATTAGTTCGGAAATTTGCTTGTATTTTAATTGATTAAGTACCTTTACTCCTTGGTCCCCGAGTGGTTTTATATTTTCGTTGATAGGTTGGTATTGATTTTGGTTTAAAATTTGGCATTGATTTGAAAGAAAGAAAAGTGTATAAATTGTCACAGAACTGTCATGCATAGATACAAATAAATTACAACTTAAACTAGAACTCCTTAACGATAATATAAGCACTTCGTTAAAATAGATTAAGTATAATTATGTTAAGTAACCTACCCACTTACGTATATTTCTATTGTTTGATGACACGGGAGGATTATGTCCTATGCAAAGTTTATTTAAAGTAAGACAGAAAGCCAGACTAAGAACTTTCCAACTGGGCAACCTGAGGATGGTGAAGCAATATCATCAATATGACATAGTTTTACTTATCAAGGTAAAGCCATCAAAATTATCTTGTGCTTGATTCCTAATTAAAAATTCTCAGTTGGACAAGTACATACAAAGTTTATCTACTGGTCTTAGCTCTAAACTTTCTCTGGTAACAGTTTTAAACCTGCCTTCACTTTGACTGATTATTCCACTATGAGCGAGAGACGGATCTATACACGACGAACAGCAGCCTTTTTCGCAACGGAATCATGATAAATAGGCACGTTATTAATCCCTCTTTTGAAAATACAGAATTACCAAAGCATCTTCAACTAGCCCTTTAAAAAAACAACCAAATATTTCACCAATAAAATGAGCCACGGGATAAAAAGCCCCGAAGTCCCACCACAAAGACATGGCGCCATCCATCTACATATAGGGACATTAGTCAAGGAGCCCGCAACAAGTGCTTTGACCTAGTTCCGACCATCTTAGCGTAGGACACGGATTTACTGTTCAAACTATGAATTTACGATTTTATTTTTATGGTATAACGACGAGAAATCGAACATTTCTTAATTTTATTATTTCAGTTAAATCCATAAATTATAATGAACAAGCCTTTGCCCGCGGCTTTGTTCGCATTAAAGTAGCCTACAACTGGATCCAGAGTCCCGTCCATCTCTGTACTCCTCAAAAAACTCATCAAAATCCGTTTGCTGAGATTTAGGCGGGAAAACTTGACAATCAAGCATAATTACTTTTGTAATTATAATATTAGCTACTGCCCGCGTGTATGTCGATAATTATCCCAAGGGAACATACTCCCGATAAAAAGTATCCTATATGTTATTTCAGACCATCTATAATCTACCTCCGATCCGATCCGAAGTGATTGAATAACAAACATCCATCCATCCAAACATTTATAATATAAGTATAGAAGTATCGATTTGTTAGGATTGAAAAGAACATTATAGAGGTAGTTCTCTATAATTTTCTTTAATTAAAATCATAATGAATGTTGTTTTTTTGTTCGAGATTTTTCTGCCAAAAGTTTCGTCACCCTTTATCTGTTCTGTGATTGCTGATTGGTGGAAACTGCAGCAATGAGGCCAAGTAAATCAGCATATCATTTACTTATGATCTAAAGACACAAAATAGTGAGAATTGGTAACTTAGTTCTGCTAACAACCGATTCTTTTGGCAAACTTGCTAATATTCCCTCTTAACAGGTTCTATCCATCAATCAGCCCCGTATAAATAAAACAAGCCCAAATTCAGTTCAAGTAAAATCAAAAACACAACATCCTGAATATCCTGACGTAACTTCAATTCAAAAAACACCTGCTCATCATTATTGCTACTTAAAAATAACGTTTTTATTTATTTCGATCTCCAACAAAGGATTCATATCTATATATTGCTGGCTTCTGCTCGCGACTTCGTCAGCGGGGAAGTTAGATCATAATTTATGTTACAGCCCCTTTCTGCTATCGGACATCTACAGGCACTGCAAGTTACCATCCCTACCTTGTTACTATTCCACCAATTCGCACTAAACGCTTCCAAAAGTCTTTTATAATGCGCACAGCAAAGGAGTGGAACTCTACCTGCGTCTGAGTTTCCGAACGCATACAACCCTAATCTCTTCAAAATTAGAGTGAACAGGCTTCTTCTGGGTAAGCTCGCTCCATCGTCGACTTTGTCTCTGACTCAGGGTTGGAAAAAAACAGTTTTTTATTTAATTTTATAAAACAAACAGTTCAAATTGTTTTAAACAAGTATTTTTTTGTTCTTATTAGTTTAGGGCTATTTAGACTCCTTAACATTAATTTATTTTCATTTTATATCTATTCCTTCGCCATGAAAAGTAGTTTTATATCTTGTTTTTATCTTGCTGTTTTATACAATGCTTAAAACTTGTTTTAATCTGTGTTTTAAACGTGTGATAAAAACACGGTTTAAATTCAAACTGTTTTAAACATGTGTTTTAATAATGCCAACCCTGGTCTCTGTCATCTACGACCTAGACTAGAGTCAATAGCAAATCAGACTAAAAAAAAAAGTGCTTATCCTATGTGCTAATCCAGTTTATAAACATGTGCAATTGTTCTTGCGTAAAGAAGTAACAGACATCATTCCATCCTCACAATCATTCACATTTACGCTACGTAAAAACGACCTTTTCTTCTAAACCCTATACCTTAGTAATGATGACATACCTGCACATTAACAGTCAATAGCACACATCTATGTAGCTACCAATACCAACCCACCTTGACCCAGTTACCGTGTCGACCTCGGACCCACTGCACTGGCGTCCCAAATCACTGCGCTACCCTGAAACTCGAACATTTCTTGGATGTAAACACTATTTAGTGTAAGACACTGGGACTGTCTTAGAGAAAAATACTGCCTCACAATATGCTCAGTTGTGATGGAAAAAAAACTAAGCTGGAAGACAGCTTTATCGTCAACTTACCTATTGTTACCTTCTATTATTTTTAAGCTGTCATTGTAATTTGAAATGCTATCTATAGAGTACATATATATCTACGTATGTATGAAATCAACCTCTGGACATAATACCTCTTTGACATTAGATGAAATTATTGTGTTCAGCAATTTGGATACCTGTTCAAGTATCAAAATCATTTTAGAACGTCATAATCAATGATATTATATACGGTCGTAAGGTTTATTTTTTAAAAGCTAGATGAAATTCGACATTTTGTATCGAACGTCCCCTGAAAATGAATGGCGAACAAACTCACGTTGTCTTTAAGTCCGGGCAGAGGCAACCCCTGATAATTCAGCCCATTCTATTTACCGTGTTGTGGACATCAGTGTAATAGTTGTGCCGTATAACTATCCTTTGAATATTCAGCTCTTTATTGCAGAAACGCATACCGTCATTTCATAGATTGTGTATTGCTGTGGCATGAATTTTGCCTTATATAAGTCACACACTATTTCAACGTTTTCTATCACAAGCTAAGCCCCTGTTATACATTAACCAAGTTCCCCTTTCATCCTTACACCAATCCACAAGCACACGCTTAGCCGCATTAATCCGCAACACGTCTGCCCACCGCGGAAACAGAAATTATAATAAGCAATTATCAGCGAGCCTCAATACAAGGTGCACTTGCAAGCGAACGTAATTTTTTCCAACTACCCGCATAAATCAAAGGGTCCGCCCCCCTCTAATGGGAATTTTAATTGATTCCCTCCCAACCTAGGTAGGTTTTTGTGATCGTAATGCAGGATTTAAATTTGTTTGGCGGTGTATCTTAGTACAAATATTGGAGTATAATCTGTGTGAGCTAATTAAATCGTATTGTTGATTTATTAATTGGATGTGGTATTTTAAATTGTGATTCGAGCTAATCCGAGGTCAGGGCATCTAAATAAGAAAGAGAATCTCGCTCCATTCCTACCGTGTGTTGGGAAAATGAATCCTATGGATGGATTTAGAAAATGCGACAAAACTATCCTAAGTTAATAAAATATAAAGTTATAAAAAGCTCATATAGGAATAGGGATGTTGCCTGGGTTAAAGAAATATGATTCTAAATAGCCCGTCAATTATTATCGAAAAAAAACCGGCCAAGCGCGAGTCGGACTCGCGCACCGAGAATTCCGTAAAATATTTTTATTATATGATGTAACTAAAATGTATGCTTTTCGCAATTTTTCTTTTATCTGTGCTATAAGACGTTGCTTCGTACCAAATTTCGAGATTCTGAGTTCCCGGGAAGTACCCTGTAGGTTTTGATTCCCTTGCGAGTGTCGAAAATTTGCAGCACAAACGGCTGTATCTTTCACAGCTTCAAGGGACAGTAGACCTGAGTATTTGACATGAGCTTGATACGGAACCCTAAAAATTGGGTACGTATTTTTTATTTTATCAAATCAATAAAAAATTACGAAGATAAAACGCATCAAAGATAAGGAGCGGGGGCTTATAACGTCACTTTCCAGTAAAAAGTGTACTCGTAAGTTACGTCATACGAGTTTTCAACGCACTGTATCGTCTTCATTTTTAGAGTTCCGTAACTTCCGTACCCAAAGGATAAAACGGGACCCTATTACTAAGACTCCGCTGTCCATCTGTCACCAGGCTGTATCTCATGAACCGTGATAGTTAGACCGTTGAAATTATCACAGATGGTGTATTACTGTTACCGCTATAACAAAAAATACTGAAAAACAGAATAAAATAAATATTTAAGGGGGCTCCCATACAACAAACGTGTTTTTTTTGCTAGATATTGATAACGGCAACAGGTGGACGCTTGAAATATTCACAGAATATTAAGCTATATTATTCTCATTAAAAATAAATACTTAAATAAAAAAAATATATATTTAAGTGGGGATTTTAAATAATGTTACGGAACCCTTTGTACGCGAGTCTGACTCGCACTTGGCCGGTTTTTGTTTACGTGACAAAAGAAAAAAATTGTTTCCAATATTTTTTGGAAATCTATCTGACGGACTTATTCGACTTTTTTGTCAAATACACTATTACAATTGATTTCCTCCCAACCCAGTTAAGTATAGGTAGGTTTTTGTGATCGTAATTTAGGATTTTAAAGTTTGTCGGTCCTACCTATCTTCTTACAAATATTGGAGTATAATCTGGGTGAGCTAATTAAATCGCATTGCTGCTTCATTCATTGGATGTGGGACTTAAATATTGTGATGAGGTAAACTGAGGTGAGGTAAACTGAGGTGAGGTAAACTGAGGTGAGGTAAACTGAGGTGAGGTAAACTGAGGTGAGGTTATCAAAATAAGGGAGAAAACCCTGTTTAGTTTAAGATGTGATAAGGTGTTCTGAGGTGAGGGCTAAGAACTATACAATCGGAATAAGGAAAGAAAGACTTGCTCCGTACCCTGTATAGCGAAAATGGATCCAGTGGATGGGTTTAGAAACTGTGGTATGTCAGGCGTTTTATAACTTGGGACATTAAATGTCTTAACTCTTAAAAAAATCTTACCATATAAGTTTACGGTAAGATTTTTGAAGTGAAAACTTTTTAGGTGCGTTGATCATTTTTTGGGTGAACAAAAATCATGGAACTCGCGTCATCGTCACCGAACGTTTTTCATGAACTATATGTATAGTGTATATATGTGTACTTTTTGGGTGAACAAAAATCATGGAACTCGCGTCATCGTCACGGAACGCTTTCCATGAGCTATAATATGTATACCTACTGTGTATATTTGTGTACTTTTTGAGTTGAACAAAAATCATGGAAATCACGTCATCGTCACGCTTTCAAATTCAAAAATAATAATCTAATAGCTCGACGATACAATTCACAAGTTACTTAGTTTTCACTTCTATCGGCAGTCTCCAAAGACTGCCAACACTGATTAGCAGATCTTAATTTAAATTTTCTAAAGAGAATTTTAATATAAGTAGTAAGTACCTACCTATCTCTATTTAAACTTATCATAGGGTTAGTGACTTTCTATAAATAAAGCTAAATATCTAAGCATAATCTGTCTTCTAGTATGAGATGCAGAATAAGATAAATGAAAAGCTTTTACCGAGTTCACCCATCAGCCCATTGGCTAACCAAAACCAGAGTAAATAAATAAGCCAATTGTAACCTTAGCACATCGTAAGTAGGTACACTAAAAGGACACTAAATAGTTACCGTCGCACTCTGCAAGCCAATCCCAATAACATCGCGAAATTCATGAAGTGAATCAGAATCAACTTGTCACGAGTAGGTAAACGACGATTGATAAACTCAGCGCGCCACAGTAGATAGGGTAGAGCGTCGGTTTTAGTGGGATGGGCAGCAAGTTCATTTCGTAGTAGTCTTAATAAATATTATGACAATGGAGTAATGTTTCCGTTGATTCAAGAATTTTCAAATTTCAAAATAAGAGTAGGTACCTACTCAAATTTAAATTCAGAACTGTCGTACATGGTACATGCTACATGGGCACTAAAAAAAGCCCGAAGCTGGTGCACAGTTCCAATTGGTAGTTTCCTACTTAGGAGAACCAGCCAGAAACTGCACGGTTACTTTAAAAAAACGATTGATTTTTACAACATTTCCATATTACAGTATTAAAGAATACCTATGAGATATCAGTTTTACTACAGTGTCCAGTAAAAACTGAACAGTGACCCGAGTGACCGAACCTTTGTTTCAATAAGTGACCAAATGCCGCAGTGTCTAATGCTTATGACTATTATGACAAACTCCAAGATCAAACCAAATAACTTGACAAATTATGTAGAATTACTTCTAGAGATAAGACAACGTACCTATGTTCAGTTGCACAGGCGGACCCATGCTGTTGGATTTCATGACATGACATGACCATTCATATAAAAAATCCTTAAACCACTATTCAAGTACTGACGAACTAATCAAACTGACTGCAGTTCT
Organism: Mamestra configurata; assembly: GCA_002192655.3. Taxonomy (NCBI): domain Eukaryota; kingdom Metazoa; phylum Arthropoda; class Insecta; order Lepidoptera; family Noctuidae; genus Mamestra; species Mamestra configurata. The sequence continues at coordinate 681,395 of NDFZ01005404.1, forward strand.
ACTCGAAATGCAAGTAACCTCATAATAAGCTCCAAATTTTATTCAAATCAAATAAAAATCGCGTGCAACCACAAGCAACAACATGACATCACAATTAGTTCGAAATTCAAACGAAATTCGAAACAATGAGACCGCGATTCTTGCTAGCCAGTGACATGACTGATGTGGCGTCACAATTAGTTCCAAATTCAAAAGGTGTTGAAAAACCGTTTCGTTTGTGTTGCACGTGTAAGGTGGCTGCGGGGTGCAGCAGGGCCCCACGGGGGGGGTGCGGCGGCGGGGGAGGAGGGGCAAC
>NDFZ01005404.1:682366-722017 GCA_002192655.3 Mamestra configurata
AACGGGGCGCACCTCGATCGATGGCGACGTCGTTATTCGGGCGACAGCCTTTGACGACGTCGCGGGTGCGTTCCGCTTGCGACCGCCTTTAATTTCTTCATTTGTATGCTGATTTGTGATTGAGGGAATTAGGTTTGTTGGGGTTGTGCTCGAGACCTGCCACGGATTATGTTAAAGTTCCTCTTTTAGCGCGTTCTTGAGCATCTACTTTGTGGCACTTCCCTAAAAAGTGGATTTTTGTTCGGTATTACGTTTAAGCAATTATGCAATTTCCCAAGTTCTTTTGGATAGCGTATCTGCAACAATAACTGATTCAGTGTCTTTCGGTGCTGATGGACGTGCTACAGAATGCAATAGCAAGTTCATTCTAAGTAGGGGCAGACCTCAGATCATACCAATCAGCTATCGTTGAATGTCCACCGCTCCACCGAGCACAGTATGATCAAAAGCAGAAGAACAAGTACTCCGTTGGTATAATTAGGTACTGTATGGCGTCCGTATAGGATGCTAAACGTATAAATAAATGATCTGAGGCCCTGCTAAACCACGCTTATTGTCACATTCTCCGGCATTTTCTTTATGTACCTAAACTCCCGGGGGCTTCTTGGAAGCCAACACAGTCCATATTTTTGTCTCTGTAAAATAGGGAGAACAAAGCTTATAACTTTTCGTCAGATGTATACAGGCTTTGCATGCGTTAAGGTAGCCTATAACCGTCTCCTGGGTCCCATCTATCTGTGTACCAAAATTCATCAAAATCGGTACGGCGATTTAAGCGTGAAAGCTTGACAAAAGTACTCACTTTAGGACTCTGACCACAATTTAACTCTCGTTAGTTAGGATTAGGATAACCAAATTCGTAGGTACGCAATGACCTTTGACTTTACCATACGCCGATTACCACCAGTAATCACCAGTAACCTGTGAAAAGCTTTCCGAGCAGTCCCAAGCGGAGCCCACCCGGGCTAGGTCCACGCCTCCGCGGACGCGTGACTGACGGACGTCCGCACACTAGCGCAGCGCCACACACACACTATCCCCACTCCCTATACACACAGCTCACACACACTGACTCCCCTCCCTCTATGCACACACCTCACCCACACATCAGCTTGATGTTTTGACACTTGACAGATGTGTGCCCAGAGTGATGGGTGGCGCGCGCTCGAAAAATACGAGGAAATGTTTGAATATGGAACACTGAGTTTTATTTATGCTCCTATTTGTGATTGGCAGTGGCAATTGATTCTTGGGTCTAAGAATTATTGGATTACTTTTTGAACACCTCATTCTTTAAGGAGGGTTTTTATCAGGGTACCTATGGGTTGGTGCATTTCCCACTTCTTGTTTTCGAGTAGATTGTATCCACAAACTTTGTTCAACCAGTATTTGGCCACTTGCATTGAACGATTGAGAGTCCTTACTTCGTGCAAAGCGACAATGACCTTTGTATGTTAGTACTAGGTAGGTATACAATGCAGTTGACATCAGAAAATGAATAAAATAATTTAGCGACCGACAAGTGTTATCTCAATAGAGATATATTTGAAAATGATATAAAAAACTAGCATTGGGTAGGGTCATACCTAGATAAAGTTTCGCTAAAGTTTCTTTGAAGAATTGTATCACACATGAACAACAATAAATTGATAGCTCATAAACATTTGGTTCCAAAATCAACAGATCATACACCGAAACCGACCCATTTGACAAAAAAACGAAAAGTCCCTCACTAGTTAGTCATAGCACCCAAATTGTCGTAGTCAAGTGAAGGACCGTTCACACTCACTGGCATGATTGTGTCGTCCGCACACGGTGAGCCAGTTATCTGTCACCAGTTACTAGCGCGCTGTCCCGTCGCAGTAAAGTGATCTTTTGTAACTGACGCGTCACTGCTACGTTTTGGTTTCAGCCAATGTTAGTACTCGTGTGTCAGTCGAGTTAATGCTTTCAGGATGGTTTGGTGAAACGTTTGAATATGATTATTGTGAACAAGTTAGAGTATTTCTAGTGGTAGGTCCACTAGAAATACTCTTATAAAGTTATAATATAAAGTTTGGTATAATTAGGTAATGTAAGAGCGTAGTTGGTAGGTAAGGGGTCAATTTAAGTAGGTAGATTAGTTTCAAGAGTGATCCGTGCCTCGGGAACCTCGTTAATCCGTTGGTCCTGGCTGTCATTTGTAGATCTTTGACAGTTGTTACGGATAGTCACAAGAAAGAAAATCTGACAACACCAGTGCGATTCTGTAAAGTAAATATAATCAACATGGAAAGACAGCTCACTTCGTGATCACTTCACCAAAGCCTTCACTTCGACATGTTTATAGAATCGGCCGGCAGTCTTTTCAGTATCTTCGTATCGAGTTATCTAGTTACTGGGTGATGCAGGCCAAATAAGCAGTCACTCGATCTAAATAATCAGCTGTATCTGGTTAGACTGGAGGCTGACCTCAACGTAGTTGGGAAAAGACTACGCAGTTCGACTGATTTGACTTTAAGGAGTTGGTCAGTTTGGAATTCACCATAAACATCGTAGTATCTTCTTTATCTTTATTTCACTGTATTTGAGTCATAGGATAAGTTTTTCTTGAGTTTCGAGTTCCTTCGGCCTATATTTGACTAGCTTCCTATGTTACCACATTCCGAGCCAAACGACCCGTTAAACAGCTCCAATTTTCCACAACCCATCAAATCACACTCGAATCAGTCTATTTTAAAAGCCAACAAATCAATAAACAAATCCGTTCAGCAGCGACTCCAATAATTAAAAAGTTCCCCGAACAGCGGTGTAATGACTGCTGTGACGTTAACGACATGGCTGACAGCAGAGCCATTTGTCAGCCGTCACGTGTCAGCTGTTTGTCAGCCACAATGGTGTCAGGCGGCGCGGGCCCGATTGACGCGTGTCACTCATAGCACGAACCACCAGTTGTCGAATGCAACTCGACTATATTCCAGCAAAAGAGGACTGATTGGCTCTGGCAGTTTGTGACACTCGTGTATGTCGTAAAAGGAAATTTTCGTTTTGACAGTTATGTTGGCGGGATTTTGATTTTGACAGCTTATAAAAGATGGCGGACTAGTTTGATTAATAAAAAAATTGTGTGTTTACGACCTATACCTACGTGATGTTCTTGCATACATGGACGTATGGAGTGAACGAAGCTGATTGTCTACCATTTGAAATTGCATAAACCAGACCAGTAAAGTTACCTATCTTTAGGGTTTTCGTTAAGAACTAAAAGGGCTATATTAGTGGCACTACTATCAGCTGTGGGCGTTGTTATAAGTAAATCTTGGTAAAATGTATAAAACGCCATAAATTCGAGTCATTTATAGTACCAGTGGTAAATCAACGTTGTACCTATGTGATAGGACAGGTGCGGCGGAATTATTAATGATAGCTTGATTCACACCTCCACTGTCCCTGAGCGCTGATGCCTCATCGACGCCACACTGAAAAATACTTTTCATTACTGTATAGTGTATGTTCAAGCTTGTTAAACCTTATATGGTTAACAGAGACCTTCTCAAAACGATAGATTATGATAGAGGAAATATTTAATAGTATTCGCCCAGCATAAGAGTGCGACTGGCTGTAAGGTTTTTTTTCTGAACGGCGATACCTGTACCAGATTTCGAAAAAATTCTCAAGATTACAGATGTTGCCTCAATAAGGTAAAATGGGAGAAAAAAGAATCGGTGCCAGTGGCCTTTACTATCGTCATCACGACACCCACAGGTAGAACACCTCATCCCACCGAACATAAAGCAAAAGCAATTGACACATAATTTTTGCACCATTCCACTACAAACTTCGATCATGCACAATCATTAAATTTATGGGCTCAAGCAAAAACAATAGAAATACTTCCATAACTCAATCGGCTGCAGGTATGCGGCGTAAACTTAGCTACTTATTACTGCCTTCGTTGCATACATTATAGATCTGAACAACTATTTACGTTTAATTCGCGTCGGAGGTATATTTATTGGTTGCCGGTGACGCCTGACGTCACAGCTAATGTCTGTGCACCACGCGATTAGCCCCGATGTCGCCATAACACTTTAAACTAGGTTGCGAATCTTCCAATTATTACTTTAGTAGTTTAAATACTCATTTGTGTTAAAGTTTTGTAATGAAGGTTTTTGATGGTATGGCGTTTGCTGTTAAGTTTTATGAATACGTTATTAACGTTCTCTAGTATAGTTGCGTCCCTGACTCCTGTTTTCTGCTCCCACGTTTGATGTGTTCGAGTTAACAAAGATTCCGTTTTCTTTTCTAGATGCTGTCACCTCGAGAAGATGATGACGATGACAGCCACCTCTGCATCAAATGCAACACCACCATTGTTGGCTTGGACAACTACGTGAAGCACAGGAAACAAAGATGTGGGAAATTAAAACTGGAACACCCGAAGCCCGAACTACCAGCTATAGATACTCTTGAACCGTCTTACAGCCTCGGAGCAGATGTGTTCTTCCAGTCTTTGGAGCTACAGAGCTCTGTCAAGAAGACTTCTCTATCAAGACTAACACCACCCATTCCTATATCAAAACCTAATTTAGATAGAAAGAGCTCCTTAGTTGTTGCATCTACTTCAAGAGATATCCCACGAATGAGCCTACTAGAAAACAATCTCAGAGGAGAAGACTGGATTGGAGGGCACAGTTTAAGGATCGGAAGTAATGAAGACAATCAAACAAAACTAATTAACGCAGTCGCGAGTATCAGCGGCGCAGTCAAGAAAGAAATTCCCACTTCATCATACAGCATCAATACTTATGATTACAAAGGGGACGAAGAAAGCGACGAATCTGAGGAATCAGATGATGAGGATGAAGAGGACCATCCTAGTGGTGCTAAATGGAAGCCTCCTCCGCACTATACTGGAGGAAAATGGCGACCAGCTTCCCCTGAACACGAAGACTGGGACATGAGGGAAGAACAAGAACACACTGGTGGGAAGTGGAAACCAATCATGCCTGACAATAACGAACGTGATGAAGATTATGATGCACCACCTCCAGGACACACTAAAGGCAAGTGGGTGCCAGGTGCCAATGACAAGACCCAAATTATGCAAACTACAATACAGACAAAGGGATCTGTACTATATTGGTGCGGTCCTTGTAATAGAAGACTTAACTCCAGAGCGATTTATGATAAGCATCTTAAATCCAGCTTGCATTTGAAGAAAGTTCTTCCAGAGCATGAGTTGGAATTCTCGGGTCATTTAGAGCCAATGAAAAGTGTGGTAGACAAACGGATGGCACGTCCATCTAGATTTGTAAATGATGAAATTTACTCTCAAATTGACAGAAAAAAGCAGACCAAGATCGAAGGAAAATTAAGTGTCAAAATTGAGAAGAAAAAACGAAAGAGAAAGCCCAATTTTGTGCACTGCATCGGCTGTAAGTCGCGAGTGAGGCAACATTTGATGGGGAAGCATTTAATATCCCACTATCACTTCAGAAAAGCCACGGATACTAAGACTACTAAATACCAAGAGCTTATTTTGGACAACATGGATGCGTTAGTCCACCAAAGCCCTTTCCAATGCAGTCCTTGCAAATTCTATACCAACTGGCTGTCAACATTTATGCAGCACTGGCTTTCTGAAGAACATGAACGAAAACTGGCTTTAATAGATGGCAGGCTGTGGTGTTCTTTCTGCAAATACGATTGTGAAACTTCCCAAGAAATGCTAGAACACTTATCGAGTTCGGACCATAGCGAAGTGGTCGCTGTCATCAACAGATCCATGCCGATCATAATACGGAAGAAAACTGTGCTAAAATGTGATGCTTGTAGCAAAGAGTTCCGTTACAATATAGAGATGAAACGACATTGTCAGAAGTCTGGACATCCATTGGCGTTTACAGCCAGTGACAATTATCAGGAGCTCCACAAATGCCAGCATTGTAAAGCTAAATTCAAATCTTCTCTGACTCTAGCTGCTCATTTGAAATCTAAGCACAAACAGAGAGCTTACCTTTGCTTAGTTTGTGCAATGAACTTCAACTCCTCAGAGGAAGCTAAGCGTCACCGTCAGACCTCAGAACACAGAATCAAGAGGAAGGAAAACTTGAGGGAACAAGGAGTGCCGACCAAGGACATGAGTAAGAAGTGTCCGTATTGTACTGATAATGTGATCTTGAGAAACGTTTTGGTTTTGAAAGATCATATACGGAGGATGCATCCTAATATACGGAAAAAGTAGGTACCCTTGTGCAAGAAAGATCTTTATGATGTCAGCATAAACTATATGATTTCGATTTTTGTTTCCAGGTGCCCTAAATGTGGAATGTCATTCATCCTCTCACAGGAAGTGACTCGTCACGTCAGGGACAATGCCTGTCAACTGAATCAATCTGCCCAGAACAACTCCTCCATCTTCTGGAACTGCAGCCAGTGCCTTTTCACAACTGACTCCCAAGCCGAGTGCTTCTTCCATGAAATCCTACACACAACACCTAAGAAAGAACTCCTGAAAGTTAGAGATACCGAGAAAGTTATCCTGAAGTATCCTTGCCCTCTTTGCCCGAAGAGTTTCAAAAAGGCTTCTTTACGCCAGCATTTGAGGCAGCATACCTTCGAAAGGCCGTTCATCTGTTCGACCTGTGGGGCTAACTTTACCAGGCAGACTAGCCTTGCGAATCATTCGAGGAGTGAGCATAGTACTGAAGTTGCGAAAATGCCGAAGTTACCAGCTATTGTGGAGAGGATTGAGGAGTGGGAGTGCGGGAAGTGCAAGAATAGGTTTTCTAGCAAGTAAGTATTGAATTTCCTCCGCTTATACACATTGCACTTGTTATGCAGGCATAATAATGTAGATTTAACAAAGAGTAATATTAACTTTTATGTACCAAAATTGAACCTCGAAATGATAATAACAGTTTAAATGCCAATTTACCAAGTCATTATTTAAATGCAGGATTTAAAACTTTCATTTCAATTTATTTTATATTAGGTATATGACTTTTCGTTATTATTACAATTGATAAATTAACAATAATAACTAAAATTAACAAATACACTAAACACACAACAAAAATTCGTCCTCAACGCTGTCAGCTGGTAATGTGAGAGAGAGACTGGCGGCATTGCCGGGTTGAATGATGTTGAACAATAATCGACCAATACTCGAAGAATAGAAAGTCAATTTGAATCAATAACCGATCTGAATTTATTAGGACGGAAGCGCAAACAAAATGCATACAACCGAAATAAACGACGCATCAGCGCAAGTCGCGTCGACATCAATTTGCGGCAATAACATGCGCGCACGCAGACCGCGGCGGATGCGTTACATGTCACACGTCACACAACTCCTTCACAAATATCGGGAAACATTCATAATTTGACAAGAGCGCTTTGATTATGCTCGCGCGCACCACATTCCCGCCCGCGGTGTTGCCAACGATGACATTTTTATACTCTGTGGTAATAAATTTCTGCCCGGATGCACGGTATTTTGAGAGAGTGCTGGATCAAAATATTAGTGTCGGAGAGAGATAGTGGACGTTTGAATTTTATTGTTAGCACGTGTCCCTGTAACGTATTGGGGATTTGCATTTTGATCTGTCGTTCAGTTTGATGGCGCTAAATCGTGTGTGGTTTATTTGCTTTGACACTTGCGCTGTGTGCGTTACAATTTATATGTCTAACGTCACTCTATAAATAGTTGGGATCAGTCACGAAAGATTGACGACGCCGATTTTAAACTGAATGTGGTTCGTTAAAATTAACGGCTGTTTGTCCTCAGCGTTTGTTTTAGCGCAAATGCTTTCATAATGGCTATAACAAAGATAAACCTTTGTTCCCACCGTATCTGAAACACGAACAATGGTGTCGTGTCTAGAACGACCAATTTTGTAAACTGGAGCTAGACTAGACTCACCAGACATCTGAATATCTAATCGCTTCGTATTTTATAACATAATTAAGTTCAAATATACTCGGTGGATTCAAACGCCGATATAAATTGAAATTTCTAATCCTCCTTCCTCCATTAATGCTAAAATCACAGCAGTAAGACGTTGAAACTTCACCGCAGACCGCATGAATCAAGTCGGCGCGTCATTAAGAGAACTTTCAACGGATCTAGACAATTGTAGGACATAGCAGAGCCATTGGGGCCGTCTAACAGCGCTGATGATCTAACTTGTGTAATATCTTACGCGTTATTGCGACGCCTTGCATTAATGCAGTGCAACTGTAATGCGCGCAGCGACTTAACTGTCGCCGCGGTGGGCCAGTGTTGCCAGATTATGCGCGCGAAATTATTACTGTAATGCTTATTAGTTTGAAAGAGTTTTTGTGGGGAATGGGTTTTCGTAGCTTAATTTGAAATTAGGTACGTACTGGCAACGGTAACTAGTACAGTTACCGTTGCCAGTACGTACTCGGATATTTCGTAGATTTTCTATGTCCGTCTCTGTGTATTTTGCCTTTGTCTTAAATATTCTGCCAGAGAAATGGAAGAACGTTATGTTAACCAAATACACAACAAGAAAATGACCTGACCGGCTGACTTATTATTGTTTTCAATCGAAGAAAAACATATTGAGGTGTGTTTAACGCATCAAACATCAGTAGGTAATCCATATACTTAATCCAATTGAGAATAGCAAAGACTTATCTATCACGAAAAATGTAGGTACCTTATCTGGAGACGACTTAGCCTGGATGCATTTTAGACTGTAAACTCCCACTACACTATTGTTATAAGTAGGGGAGCACTAGCGACTACATATGAAATGTTGACAAGTAGTCAGTGTTGCCAGTTTGTCAGTGCGTGCGTCCTTAAACGCAATCCATTACTTCTATACTTAGCTGCTTGCAAGTGATTCATTAGTGGAGGACGGAGTGAAATAGCACGCAACTGAAATGTGACTGTCGTGGCAGAGACAATATTTTACGATTTAAGTTAAATTACTTCTTTAAATAGTTGGTGGCATTCCGGTACCTAAATGAGACATTGGTTTGAACCAAGTGTAGTGTAGTGACAGGAATGAGGGCAGATTTCTCTTGGCAGTCAGACTCGGGTTAGAATTAAAAAAAAAAAAAAAAAAACTTTATTTCGGACAAGTACATCCATAGGGGTTAGTAAAAAAGATATCTTAAAAAACTATGTTAGTATTTTATAACGTTACAAGCCTATTGTTGGAGATACATCTTTGCACAATATCATACAATATAGGTGAATCGTATCTCCCTGCAATGGTTTTCAGGATGGAGTTGGAACTGACCCGCACTCTGCAGAGCAGCGAGGCAGACTTCTGTCTAATGATGGCATCGAAGTCATTAACGTGTGCTTGTGCGAACATGCCAGAAGCACTACAGAACCGGGGCAGTCCCATCAACATCCTGAACCCATTATTATATTGGACTCGCAGGGCGCTGATAGTCCGCAAAGTATAGTTGGTCCACAGGCTGCACGTGTAAAACACTTGACAATACGCTTTAAAAAGCGTTACCTTAACTTGTTTGCTACAACGTGCAAACCTGCGTGCCAACATGTTACATCGAACTGCCAGCGCCCTACGTTCCCGCTCAATATCAACATGATCCTTAAGGTCGTCAGTCAAGTAATGTCCCAGATATTTGAACTGGTAAACACGATTTAGTTCATTACCGTTAAGCCTAATTGCAGGTACAGAATCTGGACATTTACCACTCACCGCCTTAAAGACCATGAATTCGCTCTTAGCAACATTGTACAGTAGGCCATGTGCCTGAACATAGGACTCACAACACGCAAGTAGCTCCCTCTTCCTAATTTAGCATCTGTTTTTTTTTTTGTTTTCTTAACCTTAGATCTGTCGATTCTGATTGCACTTAGAGCCAGCCAAAACAGACAGATCTCGATCATGATGGGGGGATCGAACATGATGAGGTCTGCCTGCCAACAGACTGTGGAGTTTCTTGCAAGTACGTTTTGTCTTTAAACGAGATTCACGCTTTGAAATGCGCTCTAAATAAAATTTAAATAAAAACTGCCTGTTAATGTTTTGATTGAAATAAATGCTCAATCAAGGTTTTCTTGGCTAACATAGTTACAAAGAAATAATTTTTCAAGCAGTCTGATGCAGTTGGTGACATCAAATCTGTGATTGAACTAAAGTCAATTGAAAAGTAATTTTGTGGCATCACTGTGCAAATAATAATATGTGAACGCACCTGAGATTTAATGTTGCATGTTTTAATATTTAAGTCGCACCGTTTTTAAGTGACAACACAAGAGACGATTCGGGGCGCTACCCTTAGCGTCCCTCGCCCACTTGTAATCGCCGCTATACACAGACTACGTTAGTCCATACTGTGTTATATAGTAATTGTAAATTATACACAATCGGTATGGTTCTTAGCTGTGTTATTAACTACAAGTTGAATTTTCACGTCGCCTCCGAATCGCCAACCTAATCAGAAGACGCATCTAGGGAACGGATAGATTACCTTCCATCTGAGTCCCCAAAATTTGTTCGAAACTTTTTAGTTGTTATATGTAGTAGAATTTTTTGTAAAAGTCACTTTTTTTGTTTTGCTTTTTTTTTTAATTATCAGCCATCCAACATCACCCTAAATATGACCATGCTCTTCTGGAAAATCCTGTATGCTTTATGTTTGAGTTTGATCGTCACAATACAATCGTCTAGTTCTAGGTTCTAAACGTGAATGTAGGTAACCCTTGTTTGCTGGCCATAACGAAATCATGGAAAATGTTAACAGCATTCACCCACTGATATCACGGCTCATCAGTGATAAGCCGTGTAGCACCATCATGGCGCATTGGGTGCATGTACCTGGTGCGTCAGGTGAGTGCAACAGATATTTGAATAAAAAAAACTTTTGATATTTTTGTACTAACATAGCTTATAAAGTTATAAGTTTGTATAATACCAACATAATATTATGGCCAATGAAAATGGAATGGAATGGAATTCAAGTTTTTTTTTCCAAAACATTTTTGTTATCACGTCGGTTAAAATCACTATTTAGTTAATTTTTTCACTACACCCCAAGATTTTCGCGGTTCTAGACTTCGAGCGAAGCAATAAATACGGACAAATGCGTCCCATCACATTCTTGTCCTCGTTAACTGCTAGCAGACGGCATTCTGGACGTCTCGAGACTGTAATAATTAGTGCCGGACATTTCTACAGTTAAACGATAGTGTGGTACCTACCTATTGGAAATCGGGGTTGAATATTCAACTAGATATTTCTACAAAATACCTTACTATAAAATCGGATAATATCCAACAGCTGCATTACACTACTGTTCTACAGACACTTAACTATAATTGTATCCCACATAAATTACTTTTTGTAAGTTTAATTAAAAACAACATTTAATGACTGTTATGTACACGTCTCTTTTCCTTTTCAGGACTGCACTATCGCGCCATGCCAGTAACTGCGCCAGTGCTACCACCACACGTCAATGTCCATATGAACAGTGCACATTCGTGGCCACTAATTCCAGTCAACTTGCAAGGTGAGGTCGAGTAACCTTGTGGTTTTCAATATAGGTACCTGAAATTCTAAATACACACTTGAACCCTGAAAATACAAAACTTGTCATAAACTTATTGTCATGTTTACCTCAATTATGAACAGCGCCATCTATGAATATTTTTCTGAACCATTACAAGTGTAGTGGTCTGGCCTAGTAACAACAAAGTAGTCTGCTAGTTAGAAAGCAACTGAAATAGATGGCGCTCAAAACTAAGAAATTAGCCAAGACTCCGGCATTGTACAATAATACATTAATTGTTTACGTTTTTAAGATACTATAGATTTTTTTATGATAGCTATAAATTAAGATATTTCGTTCAGCTACTTACTCGATTATAGAAGACGCTGTAGCATGAAGCATTTTATTTCAGACATCGCAGAACCCATGGGGAACACGTAAAACATCACGAGTGCCATCTGTGTACGTTCAAGAGCGATCAAGCGAGTCATATGAAACGGCACATGCTGTGCCATCAAGGAATTAAACCGTATGCCTGTCCTCATTGCTCTTTCACCTGTGGGAGTTTGGTAAGAAATTGCTACGGCACTTACGTCTGGCCTATACCCAAAATCCTATGTTAAATTGAAAGAAAAACTTGATTTCATTCATTATGCAATTAGATGCAATTAGAAAAATAAAAGTATTATTAACATGCAAAAAAAGCAAAATAGGTACCTAAATTTTTTTCTGACTTATATACTTTACTTTGAAAACAGATGGCGATAGTATCGCTAGCTTGGTATTGCCATTTTCAGATATTGAATCAATCCTCTTTTTTTTCAACGATAAGTTTTTCCTGCTTTTCTGATATAATACATTTTTATTTAAGGAAAATCTTCGTAAGCACGTTCTTCGAAGTGGCCGCCATCCTGGGTTGTTTCTCTACCATTGCCGATTGTGTCCATACAACACGAATACAGCAATGGAGCTCCGCGCTCATCTTACAGTGGCTCATGCCCACAAATATGACTCCAAGAGCGCTGTTGAAGCTGTAAAAATGCATTTAATGATAGCCGATAAGAAAGAATGATTATTCCTTTAATTTAGTAATAAATATAAAGTGTTGTTTTTTTCACTTTTTGAAATATTGTGTTACTCTAAAGACCAAACACGACCGATCAATAAAGGCTGCCAAATTTTTTTATCAAATTAGATTATTAGATTAAACTATCTGTCAAGTTGTGTTTTTTCCAGTAGAAAGCAACTCGTGCATTTGCTTTACAAATTTCTGTCAATTTTTAAAGTGGCAATAATGACAGCGTATTTTGTTTAACTACAACAGTAAACCGTACCTATCTGTCGCTGGAACGCATCTGCTGTCAAAAAACGCGCAAGTCTGCGAGCGAGGGAAAAATCACAGAGTCGAAAATACGACGGTATCAAGTTGACGTCTGTCCGTTTCTTCGATAGCGACAAAAATAATAGCCAATCTTTCAGCTGTGAAACCCGACAATTTTAACACAAACAATTGTAAATAAAACACACACAATTAGAATCCGTTACGTAATGCGTGCTAAAGTATGTTTTTGGTAGAATGTGTTTAAATATATCTCGTAATAAATAGTGCAGAGTTTTTAAAATTGAAATTGTCCGAATTATGACTGTTTGAGTACACGTGCGGTGCTGGAAATCGATTTACATCAATAATGTCGCTGAAGGTAAGTGCTGAATCTATTGATTACTCGTAATATTGCCGAGACCTGTTCGGGTCGTGCTATATTTAATTTTTGCGTGGGTTGCTTACCCTTTCGACCTGTTATCGAGGGTCGCTTCATCGGAAGTTATTTTACTTTATCGCGGCTATTTACTGTATTTTATTTTACGTGTTAATTGCAACGATTAAAAGGCGTATATTCCAAGCTAGTCAAAGTATCGTGTTTGTAATTCACAGAGAAAATACCAGTTTTTTTTCAATGATCCAAGATGTTAAGACATAGAAAAAAAAATGCACATGTTGCATCATAGATTTAGACTGAGGGTAAAAAACTACCCAGTAGTAGATGTGGATACTAAGTCTAATTTTGCTTTAACTTGAGCCTACTATCTATCTACCCATATTTTGCAAATAGATTATTTTATTTGTTTTGGTATCTACTCATATGTATGATATAAGTACTATCGTTTGTTTTGTTTGGATTTCCTAAGAATTACCAGATTAAAATTCTTTACGAGTAATATTTACATTCAATAACCATTCCTCTTTATTAGTAATGCTGAGTCAGATACCTACTTGAAGAATTTACAGTCTGCAAACTGTAAATAAATAAAAACGCAACAATGCAATGTACTTTGAAGGTCAAAGTTCATCATAATAATCAATTAAGTGTACTTGAAAACAAAAATAGGTACTCTCTACCTAGGATATTACCAAAAATGGATGCAGCATACCTACTAATCGTTGTATAAAAAAAAGGAATAGTAATACCAAAAACAATAATAAACCTAACATGACTGTCTTGATATTTAAAAAAAAAACATTCAACTCAAATGTTTTCTTTGGCCACTACAAATGTAGAACATAAAAGTTTATATCATGACTTGCTTTTATTCCTTTGCTGTGGGTCAAGGACATGACACAGTAATGATTAGGTAGTCTGTTATCAAGGACACTGGCTACTAAATGTTTGGCTTACATTTTTATTTACATTATTTGCAATGCTCTTAAAACATAAATAACATTATTTTAACTTTTATACATTATCTTTATAAAATATTTTAACCATAATATGCTTTGTTTATATTTTGTTGATTAGCAGATTCTTCATTCAAATAATTATCCATAGATAAATAAAGAATCTGCTACTCACAAACTAGGTTCTGTATGGGCAGTATTCTTTCCAACCGATCATCGAAATCACTAAATTTATTTGCTACAAATGTAGGTTACGTTAGAAATACAGGTGGAGTAGATAGGAGTGAGCCAAGTACATTCTGCCTGGAAATAGGCATGCAAAAATTTGTATAAATTGTTAAAAGCCCAAAAAATTACAAATTAAAATGTCACAGTTAGAAATACTTAATACAATTTTATTATAAATACAATACTAAGTATTGTATTATTTATTTTAATATTAAGTCTTAATATTGAAAAATGTAAATTAAAATAATATTTTAGAATAAAATTAAAAATATATAAGTATTAGGCACATGTGTTCAAGATAATATTAATTATATTTAAATGCTTGCCAATGCTTACATTAACTTGCCACAAAATGTTCTTGTCCCATGTCTACCTAATTTTTTTGTTATTATTTAACAGTATAACACCTCTACCAATAAATAAAATATTATATTTGTATCTGAGCATAATCAGATAGGTATGCATGATAGGTACAGAAAAAGACGCCCCGGGCGTCGGGAGTCGCAGGGCGATCCCCGGCCACCTTAGGCGCGGGCCTGCGGACGGCGAGCATTGGGTGGCTCGCTGTCCGGTCACAACCAGGCCCGGGTCGATGGCGCGTTGTGTTCCACGCGCGCCTCAAAGAGATGACAGCATAGGAGACGGGGCCCGCTAGGGCCAGAACCTGCCAGGGTTGCGGAATTTGTTCGAAAGAGTCACCGCGGCCCCCGAACGCAAAGGGCTTTAGAAGGAACACGGATGGGTTTTAATCAGTAAAAGTCTGACACGCCCTTCCACTCCACCCAGAGCGGAACAAGTCATTTGATGATTTCCCATCCTTAAAATAAAAATAAAAAATACATCATAGGTATACTATATTATATAATATATGGTATATAATGGGTAAACGGTTGTTCCAGACATCCAAAGATTAGTCTGCAAGCCATAAATATTATTTCAGAAAATCACCAGCTCTATACAACCGTCTAGTTTCACATAACATCTACCTAGGTAATAGTAGTCTCGCTAATAATACTGAATAAACTGACTTAGCGTCATTACTCTACTCATTATCAACTTCCTTCTATTAAACCCTTAAATAACAAATTCTTTCAAACAATTAACAAGACACCCGTTTATATAAAACTAGCGGACGGCACGCGGTTTCACCCGCGTAGTTCCCGTTCTCGTGGAAACATCATCATCTGCCTAGACTATTCCCAATTATATTGGGGTTGGCTTCCAGTTAAACCGGATTCAGCTGAATAATGCAGCTATCCATTGCTGAAGGAATTTTTCAAATCGGTCCAGTAGTTTTTAAGTATGTTTTATTCGTTACATACAAAAATACAAATCTTTCTTCTTATTTGTACAGAAAAAACGGTTGCAAATAGGCGTACTGACAAATGCATTCAACGACATACATTTCGTCAGTAGAATGCATTTTTGCAGCTTTGCGTTTAATTTGACGCTTTTATTTTCTGATTAGTTTCGTTTCGGGATCCAAGCCAGTTGAATCGGGACTCGTTGAGCTTCATTGACTCGGCGCATTTCTGGTGGTCGCTACTGATGATTCTGGCTCTCAGGAGTTGCGGTGGTTGGGTATATGTGGCTTGTAGAGTAGGTTCTACAAACTTTCGAGGATTTGCCTGTATTAGATCGTTTCTTTTATTTGGTCGAAAGAAATAAATTATAATCTAGTTTGAGGAAGGAAATTGAAAAGACAGAGAACTGTGAGCGTCCCGGATATCACACTCAAGGTGAGGATATAAAGTAAATATATATTTAGATATACCTGCAGCCCTTCTATGACGTGCTAATGCCATCCAATTCCGTTGATGTAAACGGAATAGTGCTATTCGCTATGTATAGCTCCGTCTCCCTCTTAGAGCGGAATCATGATCGTTCTAAGACTTCATAGCCCCTGTGCTCGCATCGGACACCACCCGCTTGTAAAATGTGGGTACCTACCTATAGTAGGCGCCAGATAATCGTGGAATAACGGTCAATGACCCACCTACAATTATTGACATTTTTAATTTGAAAAACGGAATTAATGACACCAAGCTGTCCCGAATCATCATCTCTCGTGATCCTTAACATTGTCTAATAATGAAAAACGATTCATATTTAATTGTTCAGGTACCTATGAACAGTTATTAGGGAAAGGTCAATATACTTTATTCCACATTTATCTGGCGCCTACTATAGATACCCTTTAACTCCCGTAACCTTCTGGCCAATTTTCCGGAATATAAAGTCTAAAATCCTTATTTAGATAAGTACCATTTATTGCTATTAAACCGTTCTAAGCCCCATTTCGCACATAAGTAAAAATACGTAAGAGAGGTGCGAAATCCGGCTACATTTCCAATAAATCACTTTAAGGCAATTATTTCCTCATAAAATTCGCTTGACAAAGCTTCATCTAATTAATACTGGCTGCACTGAAACCGGTCGTTTGCAGAAGATAGTCCATATTTAGCGCGCCAGCGGCAAGGCTCGGAAACCAGTTGTACCAGTCACGGTGTCACTGAACCAAGGGTGGTCGAGATTCGCTATATCATACCGATGACGTAAATTGAATGTCTTGTAAAATCCGAGAAGATGGGTTTTTTGCACTTAACCTGCAGAAATTCGACATTGGCGAACAATTATTTTAGAACTAGCTGTTGCCCGCGACCCCGCCCGCGTGAATGTCGAAAATTATCCCAAGGGAACATACTCCCGGGATAAAATCTATCCTATGTCCTTTCCCGGGACTCAAACAATCTCTATACCAAATTTCATCTAAATCGGTCCAGCCGTTTGCGCGTGAAGAAGTAACAAACATACCTACACACACTCACAAACTTTCGTCTTTATAATATTAGTGTGAAGTGTAAATTATCATATTTATTGATACGCTCGCTTTTGACCACCAATCTCACCTGATGGAAAGGGTCGATGTGGTCGACGATAGAGCATGCTTGCCTAGAGATAACCTCTAGACTTAAAGGACTCCCAGTTTGTAAATATCAGGAAACACAGACTTCGGCTAGGCTCCTTCTTCTCCTTAGATCCGGATTAGTTTATTTTACATTTGCAAAAAACAACACTCCACTTTATAATTGCCCTGAACCAAAATTGGTGGACGTCATACAAGGATGCTTGCTTCAAGCATGAAGCTTGCAGGGGAGATCAATGCCAGAAAGTGTTATGATGCTGGCTGACTGTACCCTACAGATAACATAACAAAAATGAAAAATAAAGAACTTTTGTTTCATTGTGTCAGAGTTGAGGTAGCAAACTCGTGTCTCAATCATAATACTCGTAATCACCTAAGCAAATATCACGACAATCACGAGTAACGATTGTCGTCAGACATTCAACACTGATCTTTTACTAGAAAAACTATGTTTACTTATATAACTTTAGTTCCTCAGCTTTCCTTGGCCAAGTTACCTTTCCCTCTTTCTAAGTAAAACACTTTGAACCCGTAACTTCTACCTGAAAAACTAACCATAACTTTGTCTTCCTTAGACCCTTTTACTTCCTCATACATCAAACACAGTAAACATATTCTATTACGTATTGTTATGATTCTAGCGTCCATAACATGTCCATTCCACACTTGAGCAGCATCATTAACTATCATTATCGTCGTGGTGTAATACCACGGAACACCGTAACATAATCACATAGTGGCTACCTTTAGGTGGCGTAAATTCTAGGCTTGTTTTCGTAACAAAGTAGCGGCTTCTAAATCAATAGTTTGAAGTTACAGTGGTCTAAGAAGCTAGACTATAGCGCTATTAGTGACATTGAGCAGTTACCTAAACCAATTTAAAATAGAAACTGTAATCAACATGTTACCTGATGATTGTGAGCATCAATTTACCCTTTGCAACCGATTGGCCGTCAATTTGTTCTCCCCCTCTCAGTTTCGCTTCTGAACTATCCAAACTTAGATGTTTATGATCTCATTACTTCGAAGACGGGCCTCACAACTTCCTCGCTCTAAACTGAAAAGACCCTTATTTACTTTTCAAAACTAATTGTCCCGCCAACTGTCCAAGACTGGTGTTGCAAATTTAAAAAATAAAAAGTCCCATCTACTTCCCGGCAGTTGTAAAAGACGAAGAAAGTGGGTCACAGCTGCTAGTGTGCAATAAACGCAAGCAACATATAATATATCACTTTACACTGCGACCTTTAATGGAACCGGCCAGACGTCGCATGTACACATTCACATTGCCAATGTGTCTATAAAAGTACACGGAGTACACCTTGCGATGTACCCCTTAGGGGATTACAGGTTACGAGCCGTGCGAAAGGTATCTGGGGTGTTGGAGGTCAGGGTCAGTTCTTCTACCATCAATATGTGAGGCTAAACATGGGACAGTTGACAATGTATTTGTATCTTGTGCTGTCAAGTATATTTAGAATTTAAGAGATCCTAATAGTTCCGAAGGAAGTCTGTTTGTTTAGAAGCTTATACTAAACCATTCCCCTAAACTAAAGAGTTTCATTGACTTTCAAAACTCTAAGCATACCTTCTAACTGCGATCTTGATGTTCAAATAAACACATTCAAGGCTCATTCACTGCAAAATCTTCAATAACGGATTGCCCGACGATTCTATTTCCAGCTTACTTTGAGTTACCCCCCATAACAGCGACATTTAGCGAACTAAATATAATCTGTTTAAGTATTCATCCGCTGCTCTGCATCCAGCCTGTCTGCATATAGGTCTAGACGTTATAAATAAAGGCAACTTTGACTTATGGATTGGGTTTTCGAAGAGAATTTAACTGCTGTTGAAATATTTTTATCGTAAAAGAATAATGGGTCGTATTTTTCATTTCGCATAAAATGTTGATAGAATGCTCAATAACATTGAAAAAGTGGAATGAAACAAAGTAATATGAATTTTCAGACGACAGTTTTATACCGAACAGTTTACTACTGAGATGGTCGAGTTTCCAGCGCTTTCTTTATTATATATACATGTAAAGAATCTCCTTTTGACTGAGTTCTGACCTCCATAATATTGAAATGACCCAGTATGAAGTCCCAACGAAATCCTTTCGTCGTCTCTCTGATTGTCCTCAGATGTGTCCTCTCAATTTCTTACTGGATATCACAACATTTTCTGTGGTGAAAAATTGTAAACAAGATTAATAATCACTACCGCGATAGCAAATCAATAGTATAAACTATGACGTCACAGGCGGCCATTTGCATAAGTTATAGCCCATTAAAGCTATAGGCAATTATAAATGTTACGATCCCAATATAATGGCTGTAATAAATACGAAATCTAAGCTGTACGTTTTGCAAATTAAACCATGGCATTTTATGTTTATAAATCTGTGACCCACTGGTATTGTTTGTGTTTTCACGATTTCATTTTCTTGAAACTCATTCACCGGGTGCCCATTTAATAAACCATGTTTGGAGCTAAGAAAATCGTGTTAGCCATACATTCTGCCAGTCACGTTAACTCCATATTCACTGCCTGTCTGCCTAGCCTTTTCCCTACTATGCTGGGGTCGGCTTCCACTCTAACCTGATGAATCTGAGTACCAGTTTTTAGCTGGAAAGCCCATCTGACCTCCACACCATAGTAAGGATGCAACACTGTTATCCTTAGCAGGGCTGGAGACATCATCCTCACTGCCACTGAAAGAAAGAAAAAAAATGTGTTTATTGTCATTATAAATAACAGAAACACCTTAAAATTAAACTTAAACCAACAATGCCAAAAGGGCCTCAGCTCAGCATAATGCCAGATGGCAACACAAGGTATACTACCTGACGCTGATTTTCAGCTGCAGCCCACGAGTGAGCAAAATCCAATATGGCGCATCGTGGTCCATAGGCCTTATACGTTTTAGGATCCAATTTTAGCTGGTGCGCAGTCTAGTCGAAAGTTCAATAGCAGAGGTCAGAACGTTATAACTTTTACATTATTACACTGAACAACACCAACCATCATACATTCGTATTTTGTAGATCGATTCTAACTTCTAAAGTGCATCGAAGCGAACAGCATCTACAGTACATAACGGAGATTAGAACCACATGCAGCTAGTTATGTGGTCTTGTTTATAAGACCGTAACCCGGCGAGACGCGAGGCTCCTGTGGCTTTTATGGAGCGTAAATAAGTTATGTGTTTTGACCCCATCGACTAGAAATGTGCTTTTAATATGAAGTTTAACGAAAGTAGAATCTAACCCGTCCTGAGGCTCTCGGCATAATGCCATTATAATAGCGAATGCGATTTTCGAAATGCCAAAATGTAAGGGAGTGATCACGTGACATTTCGACAGTGGTTGTTAATCCCATACATATTTGACGTTTTGACAATCGTCTTCTAGTTCGATCCAGCCCTTCGCTAGCTGTCCTCCCCCCAGCGACGCCCTAAGCCGAGGCCCGTACCCCACAGGGGGTGCCCTTAGCGCGTAGTCGCTTAGTTTGTAAGTTTTTTATAAGCCCTGGCTGGAGGCTTTAATATTATATTAAGGCCACCACAGGCAAGCCCGATGAAGCAGTCGACAACCTTATAGGTTGAACTGCGAGGCGCCACTCACAAAAAATAAAAAGACAATCGTCTTCGCCACACTACCGTTGTTAAAATGCCATTGTCTAGAACCTCCGGAATGAATTCTGCTAGTTTTAAACCTATGAAACTGTTTTCTATCGCCTATAGCAAAATTCTAAAGAGAAAACTTTAAAGTATCTGCATGTTTGACACGTAAAACGACTGAAGTGTTAATAAGCAATTGCTTTATTTATAGCCCGAGCTGTTGTATGGCTTCAAGTATTACGTCGTGCCTAAAGATTACTGCTAGACATGGGCTAAAGCTAAAATGCACCACTACAAGGTGACCTCTGTCTACCGCAATATCTCTCTATGCTTAAGTCTTGGTCGTTCGTTACCTGGGTATATGGACGACCATATTTTTGCCATCGTGTTTAGATGCCTAAAAATGGGGCTGATACAGTCGAAAGTCAGTCAGTTCACATCTCAGGCTCTAATCTCCATGGTTCTCATATGACGTATTGTGATAATGAGAACTAGGGTTCATTTCATTTCATGTCTGGCAGTTTGATTACTTTATGCGGCCTACCCAAATGTCCTTACTTTGGTATTGTTCGTCAAATCGTTGAGCTCCTTAAAGTTCTAAGTTTGAGCTACACGATAACTGACAAATGCTTGCACTGTCTGGACAGGTCCACTCAAACCTGCGTGGTGCTTTTCTCAAAAAGCCACCTCAGACGTTAACCTACATGGTTTTCAAATGTTTTTGATCATTGTATGGACTTCACAAGAGACTATGACCTCTGAGTTTGTTTCGGTGTTTCTCCTCAGGGTAGTCAGCTGGGAAACACCGGCCTCATCTAGTTTATTATAACAAACAAATAATGTTTGACGTGTAAAACAGTTACTTGTACCCTATTTGCAAAAGTAAATATCATCATCTATTTCAACTAGACCATTAAAAGGCACTTTTAAACGTCAAATTTACAGTTTGAAAATAAAATATTATAGTGACTCTAGTCGTCCATACAGATAAGACAAAATATAAGCGCAAAATATATGACCTTTAGTTTGCAGTTACAGTATGTGCCAGTACCGGAAGAGCAGTTCAACCGCCTCTTACCGGATGCAGTAAACTCACATAATTGACATGCGGCTTGTTAATGAACTAGAATTAGCCAGCACTTTCCCTAATTACACGACTGGCACGTGAAGCGCTGGAGGTGAACTTTGTTATCGCATAACAACGTTACGCCTGCTGTTCCCAGGGGTTAAGAGGTGTACTGTTGTATAGATGTTTAATTAACCAGTGGCTCGTCGCTATTAGGAGCCTGTCTTTCTTGAAGAAACCCCAAGACACTGCTGCAAGACAGTTTAAATATCTTAGCAAGGGATGAAGTCGAAATGGTTTCGAATTCTCGCAGAAGCAGTTCTTTGAAAAGCTGACAATTCTCTAATTACCTAAATATTGACCTCAGGCAGGAATGCAAGCCGTTAGTTAGCTGTCCAAAGCCGTGCTACTTTCAAATACGTTAATGAGGCAATCTTAATACACAGTAAGGAAGCCGTTCTAATTGACCTGCAGTTTAGCGCAGCCTGTTAAATTACAGCTGTGCACAATTATGAGTTTGTCGCTAGCCGGCTTAGCAAGACAGTGTTAGGAAACGTTAGGCCAGTTAATGTTTATGTTCGAATAGATCGTTAAAAGTCCCTTTCTATCTTTCAGACAGTTAAAAGTACTATCTATACTTTACTTTATAGCAACATCGAATGCTTATTATGGCGTCTCAAACTAATTACTTAATCCTAGATTTTGTTGGCAAGCTACAAACACTTTATTCTAATTCTGATTTAAGTTCCAAGAAAATCAGGTAATCACAAATACCCAGTACACTAAAAATGCAAATGTGGACCCACCCAAACCAAACAAGGAATAAAATTGCACAACGCCCGTCTAAACCCAGGTAAACGCAACTATAACGCGTGTTGGCAAACCGGTAAGTGGTATTAACTTGAATAACTAACTTTATGTACCGCTTCCCAGGTAATGATGTTTTACGTGGAAAGATGCTGGCTCTGGGAACAGGAGTATCCAGTTTGCCATAAATGGCCTTTTGAGCTGACAGCTTGGGAATAGTTCTTTGGTTCTGGAAGCCAGATAGACAGTCGCTCCATATAAAATTCTAGAATTTATCGGCATGCGGTTAGACTGGAAGCTAACCTCAATATATTTGGGAAAAGGCTAGGCAGAGGGTGATTTGAGACGGAAAATATTTCATTACTATCACTACACGGTCATTCTCTAAATTATAGCAATCAGCATCCACTGGTCCACTGGTGAGCAGTGGCGGCCTTAGGGGGTGGCGAGTGGGGCAACCGCCCGGGGCCTCGTTCTTACAGGGGCCTCGCGCTACCCGAGTTCAAAAAACCTTACATTTGAAATGTTTTTTTACTTTAAGCAATAAAATGAAGTTATTTCACAGTTCCATCAGTTGCCATCGAATTTGAGGAAGTCGATGACACGAGACCGGTTTTCAGTTTTGAAATTTTTTCAATGTCTTAGAAAACGCCGCAAATAGAAGTACCTACTTTCATATAATTTTCAAAAAGAACAAGGGCTTCGCAAAGATCTGTCGCCCGGGGCCTCGCAAAGGACTGCCGCCCGGGGCCTCGCAGTGGTAAAAGCCGCCGCTGCTGGTGAGTAGTCGAAGCGTAGTCTTCAAAGTAGAATAGATCATTATCTCCAAAATAACATACCTTAATATGAATCATAGAGGTATTGTTCAGACGAATTCACTTAATGTTTTTGTCATTTCTGCAGCTAAGTGTTGCCAAATTATCACAAGAAAGAAAAGCTTTTATAGTTTAAATACTCTCATTCATAGACAAACCATGAAATACTGAAAGAACATCCCAAACCTTTGACTTGAAAGCAACTCAATTACAACCATGACGTCATTGATCTATTTGTATGTAAATACTTGAAACGTGTCTATCTAAACCGATTTGTTAAACAAATTGCTTTACTCCAGCTGGTCATAATCCGTAATTCAATTGACAAATGTGTGTTAGTTATTTTTAGTGACCAGATGAAGTCATTCTGTATATTGTCAATGTTCTTGTAGTTTTGTTGACCTGATTAAGCGTTGTCCCATGTGAGTGTGATTGTACTATTTGTGTCACTACTGTTCCAGAGCCGTATTTCAGTGTTCTCTTTTTGTCTTTGTCCGTCATTAACCTGTCTTCAATGTACTATTTTCTTTTTCTGTGGCAAACTCAATGCTTTTACTTTTCTTTTCTCCCTGTTCTCTTTGTCCATAACATACTTGTCCATTGTTTTTCAGATATCGTAGTTGATGTCTTTTGAATTGGAATAAGTTCCACTGTGATTTTCTCACTTCGTTCGTATCGTATTTAAATAAAAAACTGCTAAGTAGACTGTATTCCTACCTACCGGCACTGGGACATCCCGTTTTATTGGGGCCAGAGGCCAAACGAACGGTATTCAATCGTCGAGAACAACTATGTTTTGATAATTAGGACAGTGTTTCATTGAAACAATTTAGAAATAGGCAAAAAGTCTATTTAACAGTCCCCAAGATTCGATTTTCTTACAAAGATATGCCCAATGTCCAATTGCTCCGAAAGATGAGCATTCCTTTCAAGTTCAGAACTATTATCGTTCCAAATATTTGTGGCTGCGAATATCTTTAATGTTTGTCCCAAAAGTTCGTCTTTCAGCCTTAGGCATCTAATATTGGCAGGCTCTCTCGAAAAACTATTTCTTATTGGATACTACACGCCATACGGCGCAAAGGTTAACGACTTAGGTACCCTTTGGATAGGAGCTGAAAAACAATACATTGTATGACAGAACAGTGGCTTTATGTCATATGAATGTCAAATGGCATTTGCTCCTTACCCTTCTAAGCCCCATAAAATACTTTGACTCACTCAACCTCACGGTAGTCGCAATGAAAAAGGTGTGTCTGTGTGTCTTGTCTACATGTGCATTTCCATGACAGGTTTTAATAAAACCTGTCTGCGGTTTTTCGATCTTGCGAAAATGTTAAGTGCTTTTTCCGCTAACTACGTTTGCAATTCAAGCCCTCTCCAAGAGTAGACAGGCATATTAAGTATATTCTGTTACTTATCCGTAAGACATAAATAAATCTATGATCTCGGGAAGAGAAAGGTCTCGGTCTATTCTTAGCAGAACTTCTGACAAAGATTATGAAAATGTGATGAGAACTATGCAAGCATCGCTGATTTACATCACTTTACATTCAAGAACGGTGACTGCACAATACGGCGTGTATCGTCCATCACTATCAATCACGATCACTTATTGCAAACTAGCTTCTACCTACCTACATCTTTGCACGTGAACACTGTTGATATTGTGTGAGTATTTCAAACACTGCCATAGAAACTGGCATGAGCAAAACAAATTCATAAATAATTGGCAAATTTAGTGATAATTGCTACAACTCGATTTATTTTGGCAATTATGGCTAATGACATAGGCCTCCATGAGTTTTGGGACATATTAATTTTTCAAGATTGAGGTTCACTTCTTGAAAATTTGGTCAGTTTTGAGTTCTTTATGATCATTTTAGGTAGGAATCATCTGGTTATAGTCTTCCTTTGTTTCGTTCCTGTGCTTCTCTCGTCCAGGTGTTTCCCTCACCTTGGTCATCGTTAACCTAATGTGTTCTTGACATCCCAGATTTCTTTTACATGTTAATTACTCTTGGTACAGATCTCTCTTGCCGTTTTATCCCAATTAATAAATCGTTTTTTTTTCATTAGTAACCTTCCATTATTTTCTGGATACGTCAACTTTGAAACAGTTCATCCATTGTTTTTTTGGTCTCCCTCTACTCTTGTTGCCATCCACCGTCACTCAAAGCTTTCTTCACGGTATTTTCCTCATTCCTCCGCAATTCTCGGTACGAACCCATATCGCGATATTTGGGCCATTGGAATTCAAGAGCTCAAGGTAACGCCGCGATGATTGAAATATATCTCGCTTGAGAATCTGCTTATTACACCTGGATGGTGGTGCGTGTTGATAATTGCATAGCTACTTAAGTTTTTATGAGTCTTTTAAATTGCACATGCTAGCACATGGCAGAAAATTATACAGGTACGACTGTATGTGCGTGTTACTATTTCATTCGCCAAGTACGAAGGTAGATAAGTAGATTTTAAAGGTAGGTTACGAGTAGGGGTTCTTACAAAACTATGTCTTGCGTCTTGACATTAATATTACTAAAATCTGATTAGTGAAATTAGCTGTGTAATTGGTTTTGTCCGGTACTTAAATTAGTTCTAAGAAATCAATAACTTAGGTTATTAGTTTAAACACGCGTTTCTAAATAAATACTCATCTTGAATGGGGAGTTTGTTGCGTCACTTCTTCTTCCCAGTTAAAACACTAGGAAGTGGTGACGGGCGGGCATTTTGGGGGACTGTCTTTATGTAGAACTTTGACGTTCAAAAAGTGCTGGCACTCAGCCTAATTCGAATTTAAAACTTTTGATTTTGAATACCTAACTGTATATTGTGATAAATCAGACAGTCACGCACAAATTCACGCCAATCTAGATAAACCTAAAACACAGATAACACGAGACCAAAACAAGTCGATCAATAACAGCGACATAATATTTGTTTGCACTGATAGGTATATAAACATACGGATTATGTACAAACTGCAACAACATATTCATGTGCTCGCGGTAGCATAATAGGTTATTTTTAACCTACACGTCAACCTCGGTTACTGAGGTTAAGGATTTACCTTTACAGATTAACTTAGCACATAGGTAGCTATTTATGTGGGATTTTCCGATAGTAATGTCTGTAAGATTTCCACGATTTAAATGCGGAGAAAAAGTACTGATCACAGAGTATTAATTCTTATTTAAGTTGTTTAAATCTGAAGTTGTTTGGAGGTCAAATGTTATAAAAAGTTAAGTAATGCCCTTTTTTTGGTTGTTACTTTGTCGTTTCAATTTCAACACAAATGTTGTTATATTCTGAAAATAATAAAAAAACAAGAGCATTTAAATCCTCTACTGAAAATGGCAGAGATTTGTAAAATCCGAGTAATTTCTTGACATTGTAGATAAGGGCAAGACTGACAAGTGACAAGGCAATTTTTTATGCAACTGAAGGACTTTAGGTACTCGTCACGGTGTTCCATACAAACTTGGACGGATTGACAATTAAAACGGACTTAAAATCCGTAATCTTAGAAACGAACGAACTAGAACGCATACTTACGCATTTACGCAAGATACTTAGGTTTAAAAAGTTACATTTTTTTTTTTTGAAAATTAGAGTAATTTTCTACATTCTTTGGAAATCTTATAATTTCTGCAAATATTTTTGCTTCTAAAAACTTTTCGAACAAGTTGCTAAGTTGCGAACATGCTTGCCCTACCATTGTTTTATGAAAAACGCTATCTACAAGTACCTACCTACTGTTGCAATGTCTAAAACCCTTTCCGACATTCTACTTCAAACCCCCATGCATTTCACCCAGCCCTATAAAAGCACGCTAATGCATTTTAAAGCACCACTAGCCAACAAAGGAAACAAAAGCGCAAAGGCCAACTACCCCTTGGGTTTACCCTGGCATGTCGCGCTATGGTAAGTAGCGGTCGGGTTCCACTTGGTCCGAGATCCGGGTACTTCGCTAACACGAAGTTTATCACGTTATTGTCTGATCTCGTCTAAAAGTGCTCTGTAAATCCCTTAAAATAGCTCAACATATTGGCCTGAATATCCCTTTAACAATAGCTGTGGTAAGTTAGAAATTAGAATATTGTCAGCAATAAAGGATTTGCAAATAGGGCTTTGATGTTATGAAAATCACACAGTTTGTCAGTTGCTTTACAAAACTATCAATTTATTGATTTTATTTACTGCATGTTTAGGTATCTAAATTACATATCTTCATTGTTATTACGACACCATTAACATATTTACCTCTATGTTACTTTTAACTACAAACACCTACTACAGTATACGCGACGTATACTTTTCAATTTGTAACATTACGGGTTTCCCTTGTAAAACCGCTGTCGCGCCGCGGTAAGTAGCAGTCACATTACACTTGACCCTGCCTTTGTCAAACAGCGGTTTTCCTTCGACGAACCTTGCTCGTTAGATCGAGTTACATCACTAAACGTGTTTTTGTTTAGTCTTCCTTATTTAATGCGATTTATTCGTGTGTGTCAGGTAATTTAATTGTGAACTGTCATTATTTTGGAGGTTACACAGAGTTTTCCGAAAAGAAATAGACGATTCTAAGAACTTTTACAACATTCTAATAATACAGGGCAATATGATCTTTATCGACGATGTTAAGGACTTTCACTTAGTTTTTTCGAGACTTCGATCACTTGAAACTTCCGTCACAAACTTTTATAATGTAAAACATACTATAAGCCAGAAATGTTAGAGCCAGATTCATTCCGTGAAAATCTTCAAAGTCTGTCTGTATTTACGTCTCGGTCCTTGCTATTAGCTGTAAACAATCACCAGCTGCAAATGAAGGCTTTATAAGCACAGTTTACACAGTATGCACCTGAGCAGTAAACCAGAATGAAAGCCCGTCTGCCGCATTCTAGTATCGACCCGTCTGCTCCTACCCTTTTACGGTTTCAAGGGTATTATGCGTGAAATATCAGCTATCGTTATGTACTTTCCAGTTTTTTGCTTGGCTGAGGAATCTATGTAAAAAGTGGTCGGCAAGTTTGTCTTTCTAACCCAATTCGGCAAGGTTGGCGTTCTCAAGTCTTGCAAGTAAATTAGAGATGACAAGGCATGAGATAAAAAGTTGACCATCAGGTTTGGAAAGAACTGATGGGAAAAAAACATAGACTGGCTTGAAGTCATGGAGCCAGCTCAATGCAGTTATATGGTCCTTTACCATCGCAGACCTGTCGCTTACCATCAGGGTAGACAGTCAAATAATTATGAGCCTATCAGTTATGAAAGAATGGTCTTAATCTCGTGCACTTAAGAAGCTTCTTAAGGCAGTTTACATGTTTCCGTCGCGTGCCAATAATACCTCTCATATTTGTTTTTGCTTTCATTATTTTTTATCTGAAATCAAATTAACAGGCTTTTGACAGGCGACCTTGTCAAAATAATTTGTCAGCAAATTGGATTTGAGAGTTATTGTATCGTTTTATTTGTTTTGTGTTGTCCTTTTTTGCGTGGCGTTATTGCTACATGTTTTCAGAACTTATTGAACAGCTTTTTATTTTTGTTATACAAATTGAGATGTTTCCTTTGGGTTACAGGCAATTTTTTTAAAGGTTCTGTGAGACGTTCCCATTACGAGCACAGATATAAAACGATTTCTTTATTGTTGCGTCTGGTATCGAACAAAAATTGTTAAGTCTTCTCGTAGTAGTCTTGCCATACATCGCTCCGCTAACTCCTTGGTGGCCGCGGTGCGAGACTGGGACAACAGCCCTCTTCATCAAAGATGGCTGTCCTATCATACGCCGATAACATGATTCGCGGCGTCTAAATTTTACCTTATTTTTATTTTTTATTGTTATTTGTGTATTATTTGGATACTAATCTGGCAATTAAACAATTTCATTTTCATTTTTTTTTCATTTCTTGCGCTTTTTCAATTAAAACACGTTCTTTATCATTCCATTTATCGTGCAATAAATCAGAATTCAAGGCAATCTGTTCAAACATCAAAGTTTTGCTCGATTCTAATTAACGATCCGGTTATAATTTATGGCGTACCACGTACTGTCAATGACAGCTGCGAAAATACTGTTAGATTGAACAAGTTTTATCGCGTAAATCCAACATGGTACTAGAGTCATAAATAAAATCATCTTTGGTCCTTTGAGCCGCATTCCGAAATCTTAAAGTTTTGGCATACTTCGTAAAATGTTTGATAAATGTAGATCTAAAACACCATTCTCTCAAGTTTCATAACACGCAATACACGCATCTTCCTAGTAATAAATCACTAAAACACTCTACTTCCATGATTTTTAATGGTACTCGTCTGTCGGTCAAACATTTTAACTTTACAACGGGAAACGTTTAGTCAATTTACTTATAAGCTTTTTGTACTATTTCCAAATATGCTGTTTCTGATGCTTCCTCGTGGTTATTATGATGAAGAGTGGGCGGTGGTAACTCAATTCGGCTCAACTGAAGATGGGAAAATGTTTTCCTAATTTTATTCAAGAGGGTCCGAGGACATTAACATATTTTCTATGAAGATTGTGAATGTGAGAGTGTCGTTGCTGGGTTTAAGAGATATTGATTTATAAATTGGGAGCCATGCCATATGATTGATATTATGTCCTTCAATCATAAAAATAAAAATTTTACAGCGGGGAAATAGCGTTTTTAAGGTAAACGGAATGCTTGTCAAAATAAAACAAAATTAATGCAGCATTAACGATAAGCATCTTGTATGTATACTAAAATTAATGAAACAGACCATATTTTTTCCTCCAATTTATGTTTTAATCCGGATATACATTTTGATAAGCCTTATTAACATGGTGGCTGCCAGTATTATTTAGCTTTGACCACGACCTTGCCATATGCCATGAAAAATATGCTGCAAAGTTGGCAACACTGCCAAGAAACTAATGTAACTTTAATGTCATTGTCAATGACTCTCAGGAGTCAAATATTTTTCGGTTAAAATTGGGTTCAACAATACTAGAAAATATACGTACGTGTAGCAATATTTTTTCTGCAAAATGATGTGAATTTCATAGACTTAGCCATCGGACCGTAGGACCGTTTACCATCTGGAATGACTGGAATTTCGGATGCCTTTGCAAGAATTCCTTCAACGATCGTGCAGATAGCAAGGCATATTTCCAATTTATCTGAAATCAATTTTCGTATTCGTTGGTCTGGGTGAAACTTTCAGAAGGACGCTTAAAAAGCTTAGGTTTAATTTGTGTTGTCGATATTAAATAACCATGCGTACAAACGGAGAATCTGTTTCAAAGTCAAAGTGAAATTTTTAATGTTTAGTTTAATATTTATTCCAAGTAAACCATTTACAGATACTCTTGAATTGTCAGTCAGTCAAAAACATGAAGCTATTTGCACGTTCCAAAGCGTAGATCTCTAGGGAGAAGAACGTGCAAGAAACTCCACGGACACTCTTTACAACCATTTTATAATTTACAAAAATCCTGGTTATATTAACCTTGATTCCATTAGACAACGCTGTCTATAAGCCGGAATCAATGCGATGGCTCACGGTTCTTAATGAACCACTTTTTATGTTGATTGCTTTTTTAATAACCTCGGCCGTTAATCCAATTAACGCTTTGTCTTTACGTATTTTCTTCAGTCACTTCCCTACATAATGGGCATGGATTTCCTTTCAACTAAGTGACGCGACTGCGAGCAATTCATTTAACTTAGAGTTTGCATACTATCCAATGTTTAAACATACCTACTATGAATAATTTCAATAACATTAGCAATAGAATAAATACCTTTCAATTTCTATAACAACATTTACCGGTTGTCCTTATCAGCTGCGACATTCACAAATTAAAAACTAAAGACCTTGAAATAATAAC
The DNA here is from genome assembly GCA_002192655.3 of Mamestra configurata. Lineage (NCBI taxonomy): Eukaryota > Metazoa > Arthropoda > Insecta > Lepidoptera > Noctuidae > Mamestra > Mamestra configurata. The sequence goes on from NDFZ01005404.1 coordinate 713,869, forward strand.
AAACGGAAGCTACGTAATAAATAATCGAACGGCAATTGCAGAAACACAATCTGCCAATTAGTTACCGTTGCGCAACCGGGGAACTGTGTGCGGACGGTTGCGCGGGAGTTCGTACGATACGGAGAGTTACGTCATTGATGATCTAGCAATCTGGATGGTGTGACGAAATGATGGCTTACTCATTGAGGCTTTTTTGCTGACGGATTGTGAAAGGAAAGCTTTAAGTGACAGCGTGCATCCGGGATGTTGCTGTGGTTCTGGGAACTGGGTTATGGCAAGAGGATCAATTGGAGCCCGACCTTGTGCGAATTTAAATTAGAACATCACTCCATGGGGCCACCAGATGTCCTTATTACGAGTAAATTCGAATAGATCAGAGCTCACTACAATTTTAACTTGTCAACCTATTACAAAACTTTTCAAACATCAACTAAGGCCCCAAATAGTCCCAGTGCATCACGTTGGCTGCCAAAAATATTCCAGATCTGTCGAAAAATCCTGCTTGAATTCGTAATCGGAATGTTTTGCAAATAAACACCAAGTTCAAAAAGCAAATCGCGCCACAAAAGTCAAGGCCTCCTAATAGAAATGGCGTTGCTGTGTCTAGATCTGCATTATGCATTCATCTCAAGGCCGCGCCATTCGTTCCGTTATTACTACCTACTGCCGCGTTTTTTTTCCTTTGGACACGTTCCGCTGGCGCAATGCGTTGACAACTCTTTTTTTGTGGCGGAAAAAGTTGTTGTTTCGTGCTTAGGGCATTTCGAAATGACGGGTCTTGGCTTTGAATGGCGCCGAGTTTCGGGCTGACGACGGGGGCAAAACCAAAAGTTTGTTTCGAAGAATTCGTGTGAATACTTGAGTTAATACCAGTTTTTTCTATCCTTGAAATGGAATTGTTTTCGTTTTGTCTGTCTTTCCTTTTTGAACGGCTGCGCATCAAGATTAACAATTTTTGGAATTCATTCAGTAACAGCCCGATTACGATCTTAAATCTTCGTATTACAAAGCTTCGCAATCTAAACATAGTATTTACAGAAAACAAAAATTACAGAGCAGCATGTTTCTCTAATTTTATAATTAACGAGGCGCCCGTTCTCTTCATCTCTTTTAATGAGCATAGCTTCATCCAAATCGTTGCCCAACAATGCCCAACTTTTGACATTAACACGCTCTAAATCATTGCTACTGAACGGATACTAAGCGAGCTTTATTTTGCCTTGCTTGAAATGGTGAGCCATTCTGATTTGTTGCCTTGCCTTGGTTGTCATAGAGTTATTTGTACTGTGTCCTTTGCGTACTCCTGGAAAGCTCTTTTGTTTTCAAAATCAAAGTCCATTTATTCAAATTAGGCTGAGTGCCAGCACTTTTTGAACGTCATTGTTCTACATAAAGACAGTCCTCCAAAACGCCCGCCCGTCACCACTTCTTAGGTTTTAGCTGGGAAGAAGAAGTGGCGCAACAAACTCCCCAGCAAAGTTGAATAATCATGTCTGAAAAATTCTGGATCTTTAATCTGGCTACCAGTTACTAGGGTTACCCATTGACGAGGTTTTGTGCTTGATTCAACTGGCGAAGTATATGAATCGTTGAAATTGCATCGTATAAAAATCTCACCTCGATAGTCTGAATGTTGAAAGCCCTTTTCGGATCACTGATTTCCAAAACCACTGTCGGCGCACCCTATCCCTCCTGCACTAACTATCAACTTCATAACAATTTACATTGTACAGGGCTTACAAAATGCATTCCCATCGTTTTCCATGAACATCGCTGCAATAAATATTCTTGGCATTGTGCAACTGCATTCTAACAGGCGATGCATTGTTGGACAAAAAATTGGGCTCGCCATGCGGCCGTTGACCCCGCATTGTACCGAGATGAAACCTTAAACAATACGGTACTGTTACTGAATAATTTTACTTTCATACGCTCTTCGGTTGAAAGCTTTGAATGTATGGATAAATGAGTTTATTGTTGTGTCAGCGGACTGTGAGGCAACGGTCATTTGTATGTCAAAAGGACCAATTTGTGAAGTACAGAGAGTTGTTACATTTGAAAGCTTTAGGACCGAATGCTGTAATTAAAATCTCTTTGTCTACTAAAGTACTAAGAAGGTTTAAGCTAAGGTTTTGAAACTATTTTGAATACTACGTTAACTATAGATAGAATCGATTAAGCTTCCGTTTTAAAACGTGATGCAACATTACATGAGGAACAACAACCCTCGCAACATTCTAGTGACACAAGCTAAAATCAATCACAACTAAGCCTTTACTCTAACCATAATAACTTGCGATCCATCAAAGCCCCTGCCGCAAACGCGCTGCATCACTCCCTGCTTATCAATTTTCATTTAATATGCCGGCCGTGTATTGAGTAAGCTTTGCATTACCATCGCAGCTTCATCTCTTCGGTGACTGGCGACTTTCTCGTGACTCATCAGCGACCTAACCCCGCAGCTGTCATTATATACCTCTTTATTGTGGGTAGTTTGAAGTTGTAGCACTGGGTTTGTTAGGAGAGTGATTTACTTGTCTATTGCACAGATCTTATCGGACGAAGCATCCAGCTTTCGTTTGCTTTTGGTATTATTTGTTATAGCTCTTTGATACCGTGTCATTGGTGCATGATAGAGAATTTTCTTGAGCAGGTTCAGGTTGAAAACTTCTTTAATCTTAGGGCCTACGATAAGTTCCCGTTAACTTACTTGGCAGATAGTTTATTTCAAATTGTGTTCTTTTTTCGAATTTATTTGGTGAGTAGTGATTTCGGACATTGTAAAACAGATTAATACTTCAAACCTTATTAAATAGATCCTCTGCCATCATTGACGTCGAAACCTCCATTTCAAATCTTCATTTTGTCTTAGATGCCGGTTTCATTGCTGCATAATGGACGAGTGTCTTGAGCAAGTTCTAATTAAAATATTCTTAAACCTTATCCATGCTTCAGAAATCAAAACATCAAAGAAAAAGGGACCCTCTTCCATCACGGTAATCGAAATCTCAACGGTAAGAAAGAAAACGTACGCTGCACCCCTGTGCTGTTCAAACCGTTGCTACGTCGCAAGGTATTAAGATTGTCGACACACCCCTCTATAAAGAGTAACTACAGGGTGTGTCCCTCCTTGTTATTGCAGTGTACCAAATGAAGCAATAAGCAATGTAACATTTGTAGCGAATGTGGTCATAAAACAATTTAGGGAATGGTAGTAGGAAATGAGATCGCTTAATAGGAGGAGGTTATTTTATGTCGTTGTGTTGGCAGTATTAACAAAATTCCAAAAACTCTCCAGCAATTTAAAGTAAGTATTCATGTTTGAGCAAATAAAGTTGTCTGAATCTGTCATTCAGGCAGTTTTCAACTTAAACTCCTTCTTGCTTATGTCAGGGACAGTTGGGCTACCGTTGCAACTGCCATGCTAATTGCAATTCTATCATTCCTAAACTAGCAGTGAAAACTATTTACCACTGGTAACAATTAACTTAGGGACAAAACAGAGGCTAGTATTGCATTATATGCATTAAACAGCGACTTTCTAACGATTGCAGAGAAAGATAAACATATTTGCACGCGAGCTGATGTCAACGCGGAGAAAGTACATATGACACCGATTGCTCCTTGCGGGTCGCGGGTAGGAGGACCATAAGTCCTTGACTTGCCGGGATGAATCCTAATAAACTGGGACCTTACTAACCGGGAACCGGGACGTCTTAGGACCCATTTTTTTTTTTTTTTTGATAATTCTTATTGTTAGACGATTTGGCTTTGCCATTGTTCTTCAAGCTTCCATTTTTGAATTTTTGGGCGTTATTGATCGGTTTGGGGCAGCTATTGTCGGAACTTGAGAATAGAACTATTTTAAAAGCCTGTATCACGGGGCTATATCAGGCCCGTCCGCGTTCCAAATTCGAGATAGAACACTCACTGCGTCTTTTAAGTGTTCTGTCACCATCTGGTTTTAAGCTGTCAACCAAGTAGGGCAACTACGTTAAGAATTTGGCGACAGTTTTTTGCCTTATGTCTATGCCAAGATTCATTCGTGTCCCAATATTTTATTTGCTGTCCCGCTTTTCCTCTTCTTGCTCATGGCTAATGTAACCGCGGCGTGTGTACCCTTCAGATAAGGTTTGGTACAGTTTGCTTTAGGGTGATAAGAGCTCTTGTGAAACAAGACAGAATGTGAAATTGCACCAAGACTTAAGATTGGTTTGAAAGTAGGCAAGATTACCTACACCGTTGCTTTCGCCTTGCTTGATGAAAATTTGTTACGTCCTGTGAATAAAAGGTCTCAAAAGAAAAGGTGCTAAAGTTCCAGATACTTGAAGCTATGTTATTGAAATCTAGAAAGTTGCTCGTAACATCCTAATTTATTATATATTTGATTGACTGACCGATAACGCACAGCCGAAACTACCGGTCGTAGAAAGCTGACATTTGTCAAGTAGGCTCCTTGGTGGTGGAGTGTAAGTGTAGGGGAGCACTAAGAGAGGATTTCCCGAAATTCCTACGGGAACGGGGAAAAAACGGAATACATGCGCGTATGAAGTCCCGGGAAAATTTTAGTATTTGCCCGGGGTTTATTCAATACAAATGTTAATGTTTGTATTGAATAAACTATATAATTCTAGCAGATATTACCATAGTATTTACAGGCGCATGCGGCTTGGCAGTTATTTGTGAGGAAAAAAAAACATTGTTTTACACACGACCAGCTTATAATACAATCGTTAATATTTCTCCAATTCCGATTTCATTAAACCGTCACTAAAAAAGAGTAATAATTACCAATTTTCACACTTGTTTACTGAGAACAATACGGAACGCTCAGTGCACATGAATGTAGAAACTAGAAAGTAATGATCTGCTAATACCATTGGATGGCTAGCGTTATAGCGTGCAGCAACTGTTACTAATCGCTGCATCATTTCTTGATTGCTAGCTGTGGGAACTTGATTCATTTCCGTCAAATTCATTAGTGTTTTAAATGTCACTGCTGCTGTTTATGGATCTCTGAGGGCCTTTTCTACAAATTTTTAGGCTACTTCAAAAAAGTAGGAGGTTATCTGTTCCCGGTTCGATCTGATGAAGAACTTCGGAGATAGGCAACGGAACTCCTCAATAACTGATAGCAAATGGACTGGGATTGCTGAAATCTCATGTCTGTCTATTGTTTACACTAGTTCATAACATAACATCGCCGGTACGCTGTGAAGGGGTAAGCACATGGTGACAAAAAAAAAGTTTTTACAAAAAAAATACAACCGACTTCCAAATAAAAAACACTACTAAGTATAAAATAACTTTAATTTCGGAAGTCGGTGTTTTTGTTGTTTTTTCGTTTTTTGACACCGACTGTATTTTTTTGTAAAAAGTTTTTTTTTTAAGCAACGTTCTCAATAGCATCTCAGACGCAATCCGTCAAAAAGCCTAAATTTCTATATATATATATATTTGACAGATTTTGATTGGCATGCGAATGCGAACGTTGCTTAAAATTAGTAGACTTGGCACTCTGATATCTTGTAAGGCTGCAGTAAATGATCATAAAGAATTCGTGCTTCTATCCGTGTGAAACTAAATGGTTAAGCTGACATAGAAGCGTTTAGTGGCCCTTAGGGTTCTGAAGTCCCAGTAGAGAATGAAGTTCCATCTGGTATATTTTAAGTTTGTTCCGTTAAAGGATTTAGAATAGAAAAGGTTGTTGATACAGAACGTGTTAATGAAACATTTGACACATGGCTTGCATTTATTGTAAAACTGGATACAGCTACATTAACTCTTCTTTCCTTTTGCTAAAAGCATACTTATTTAAAGTATGTTTATAGTACGACTACAAGTCAAAATTGGAGAACATATAACTTATCAAATATTCAGCCTGGCTCTCGCCTTTCCCATTGTGACTGAATTCCCAAGATTACACTCAATCAACGTCCATTTTTATTAGTGTGATGTAACACTAAAATGGTAACAACTGCAAGTGGTCTATAAATACCTGTATGTATGGTACACAAAAGAACAATGACTGCGTACAATTTGACTTGACCGCTAACGAAATAGAGAGTTGTTTACGTCTGAACGTTGAACACAAAAAATATTCGGGCGGTAGGACGAGAAATAAAATTGGTGCAGAAGGACCACCGAAAAACCAAATCCTATTTTAAATTTTATTTTTATTTGTTGCAAACCTACCACAGTGTAGTCTTTTTAACACAAAGGTTGACTAGTAGAGAATGCCTTGATGCGTTAAGACCGCCCATGTACCACTATTGTAAATTAAGTATAAATAAATAAACAACAGATGCTACAAAGTCAAAATTAACAGTAATTCATTTAAATTATTGTGAGTGCCAGCACCTTTTGTACGTCAACGTTGGTTGCCAAAACGCCCGCCCGTCACTACTTCCTAACGTTTTAGATGAGAAAAAATTAATGGCGCAACAAACTCCTCAGCAACACATCTGCCTGTTAAGTTGGAAGAACTTATAAAACCTCTGTCACATTACCAGTAGCGTAGATAATTTCTAACCACAACAAAGAACTTCTGATGTTCCAAAGTTGCATGTGAGCTATCGACGGTGTCTCTTAGTTTTTTTTTTTATATTTTTCGAGTTTTGTATAGAGTGGTAGTTCTGTGTTTTTTATTCTGTGGCATTATCATTGTTTTGCCGTTTGAATGTTGCGCAAGTTTTCGAAGGGATGTTAAAATAATTTCATTAGAGAACGCTTAATTGAAAACTAAAAATTCAGCGTTCTCTAATGAAATAATTTTACTTTGGTACTTAGGTAAGACCGGTTTTAATTTAAAAAGTATGTCATCGTTAAAGCGGTCATACTCATACAAACATGATGCATAATAACAATAACATTGGTTTTCCTTATTTACCATACCAACTTAGCTAACAAATAAAGTCCCAACATTCCTGAGTGGCGCAACAGTCGCCCGACTTATCCGTCGCGCACGACTTCTTAACATATTCCTCGAAGCCGCGATAACTTGAGTGGTTCACAATAAACTGTGAATAACGTTGTTAGTCGCGCTCTAATAAACATTACTTTGTATTGTTGAATTTATCCTCTAAGTTTCCGCGATTCTGAATGTAAATAGACAGTTTTTATTGTTATTGAAAACTAGATTTTTCCGGTTCGCTCGAGTTTTTTTTTTTTTCAGGATTAAACTTACGTATGACGGTACCTACTTAGCCATAGTGTATCTCTGCTTTCTAATAGCTGTTGCCCGCGACTTAGATCGCATCTGTTAACAATTTCTTGGGCTTTTTTTTTGCACGGAACCTTAATTCTTTTTTTTTAAATAAGCTAATCGTTATAACATCAGCTATCTCTGCCAGTGAAAGTACCGTCAAAATAGGTCCAGCCATTTCGGAGCCGTAATACTGCCATTTGCATTTTGTACTTACACACTATTAAGCATGGGCGTGCAGTAGGCTACAGTAAGGGTAGGCCAGCCCATACATAATGCCCAAAAAAAACTCACCACATTATTCAGGGTTGAAATCACGATACTGAAGATGCGAATTTTCGTTTCAAAGTGGACGAAATATTTTTTTATTTCTATAGATGCGTAAATTTCGATGGAAAAGTTTAAGTATACAATATTTATTTTATAGAATACTTCTGAAGACTACTTTTTACGAACATAAAAAGAAACAAACAACTTTATTTCTTTCGACTGTTCATGCGAAATGTTAATAGACAGTATTTGTTAGTTTTTANTTCAAAGTGGACGAAATATTTTTTTATTTCTATAGATGCGTAAATTTCGATGGAAAAGTTTAAGTATACAATATTTATTTTATAGAATACTTCTGAAGACTACTTTTTACGAACATAAAAAGAAACAAACAACTTTATTTCTTTCGACTGTTCATGCGAAATGTTAATAGACAGTATTTGTTAGTTTTTATACTTATTGTAAACTAGCTTTTGCCCGCGACTTCGTCCGCGTTTCCGAAAGTTGAGGTGGTCTTAAATTTCGGAGCAGAAGTATCGGTATGCCAATTTTTAAACAAATTATATGAGAAGGTAGTCCAGGCATACTTAAAGAATTTAAAAATTCTATCGTGTAATTAGTGGCTTCTTGTTCATCAACCATTCTATTTATTGAACTATAAACTTTGCTTTCTCC
>NDFZ01005405.1:0-30740 GCA_002192655.3 Mamestra configurata
AACGATGACGTTCAAAAGTGCCGTTTAATGGCCTAATTGAAATAAACGTTTTTTGACTTTTGATTTTGCGTGCGCTACGTAAACGGTTTAGGTAAGTTACGCAAATATCATATAGGTATGATGGAATTGTTCCTCTTTAAAAGATCTAAAAAAAAGTTCGCGACAGCATTTATGTCTATCTTTTAAGATTATCATTAGCATTAGATTATTATCATCAGATATTTTAAGATTTTTATGGTAGGTACCTAATCATATTTGTTCGAAATTAATGCATTATTTGCGAAGGAGTTTTATCAACATAATATTAAACCTTATCCAAATAAATATGTGTTACATTAATCACAAGAATTTAAATGTAAACTAAATTGTCCTTGACATCACTTGATTTCAATCAACATCTTAGGAGATATAATTTTCGCAACAAAATAAGTACCTAGGTAATAAAGAAAGTTACAACTGACACTATATTCATCCATACTATACTTATTACTATATTCTATATAAAATTATAAATGCGAAAGTCTGTCTGTACGTTACGCGCGTTAGAGATACCTAGACATTGGAGAAGGACATGGGCTACCTTTGAGAAAAAGGCTTGAAGGGGTTCAAAAAGGGGATAGATGTTTGTATGGGAGTCCGTCATTATTGGCGATAAATTAAAGTATTTATAGTAGGCGCCAGATAAATGTGGAATAAAGTATATTGACCTTTCCCTAATAACTGTTCATAGGTACCTGAACAATTAAATATGAATCGTTTTTCATTATTAGACAATGTTAAGGATCACGAGAGATGATGATTCGGGACAGCTTTGTGTCATTAATTCCGTTTTTCAAATTAAAANTTTCCCTAATAACTGTTCATAGGTACCTGAACAATTAAATATGAATCGTTTTTCATTATTAGACAATGTTAAGGATCACGAGAGATGATGATTCGGGACAGCTTTGTGTCATTAATTCCGTTTTTCAAATTAAATATGTCAATAATTGTAGGTGGGTCAATGACCGTTATTCCACGATTATCTGGCGCCTACTATAGGCACTTCAAAAAAAAATACACATGTTCAAGCGTTTTTGAAAAAATTGTATCTTAAAAATCAAAATGACTGCCCAAAGTAACAATTCCACGCGGACGAAGTCGCGGGCAAAAGGTAGTCTTACGTAAAATGAAAATTATAATTTTAATCATAGTTTAGGTGTATGTTATATCCACTTCTGCTAAGCTTCAGCTTATTAATATGAAATTATATCTCATGGAGGTATATCACAAATGTTATAGCAAATTAAATTAATATAATTCGTTGTAATATTGAGAATATTTTATACCAAACATTACCCATACAACCAGCGGCAGCGCCTGGCTATCTGACCTCCACAACTCAGTTACTGGGAAATACGATACGCCAAGTGGTGCGATACCTTATCTTATAATACTGGTTGTCAGGCTTATTTAGAAGTATGTACTATCAACTACTAGCATTTTATGTCCGCGACTACCGCCGGACCTGCAACAAGTTGTTGTAGTGTTTTTTTTTTGGCAGTCGGTTGTATTTTTTTCCCACTTTTTAGTGGTAGGTACCCCTAACAACACCACTGGAAAGTCAGAGGAAAGCAAAATAAACAATTTCGTTTACTTGGATGACATATTTATTTCTACTATTTTGATTTAAAAACCAAACTACTGCACTGATTTTGATGAAATTTCTATGGACCCACAGGAAAATAGGTATATTCTTTCACTTAAAACACAAGAATTTTATAAATCGGTTCATAAATGACGGAGTTATGACTATGAGGTAACAAATACATACAAAAAAACATACAACCGATTTGAGAAACTCCTCCTTTTTTTGAAGTCGGTTAAAAAAATAGAACTGAAAAATAAGCATTATGGCGCTTTGTGAATGTGCCAATATTCATCGTCGGTTTTAGTGGAATGGAGGATTCAATAAAAACATTTTTTAAACTTAAAAATAACTTTATTTTAATATTATATGATTTATTACATGGAAGATATTAACTGGGTCCAAACTAAACAGGTCTTACGATTACTCATAAAACAGAGAAGAATGACAATGAATCAGATTCTATCCTCAATTATTAAAAACAAAAATGAACACCAAATGAATTATTAGGTACTTAAAAATAGCAACTTATCTTTTTTATAATTAGTTTTCTTTCATCAGACAATATTGTAAATGCTATTATTTTTCATACTTTATGCTTGAGAGCACTTTATTTTATTTGAGACTTGCACATATTTATATTTTTATAAAATTCGCAGTCTGGCCTAAAATGGCGATTATGTATTTCTGATTTAGTGATGTCATATCTTCGGATTACATGACTGGAAAAATTTAATAATTTTTTATCTTTTTTCTCTTAAATCACACAAAATTTTGTACCAATATAAGTTTGAATGACACAATACATAAAAATCTTTATTTATAAAGCGCCCATAATTTGTTGAACTCCTAAAATACTATAGGTGCGTACTAACGCTTATTCTAAATCGCCATCGCTTGTGATAGCCAACACAAACTTAACTTAATACAGCGATTTCTAGTCCAGTGGTTCTTAAAATGTAAGCAAACCATCCTATAATGCGATATTTTCGCACATATCAATAAATTAAACCTTAAAATACAGGGAGTCAGAAAAGCAGAAGTCATAGAAATGCATACAATAGGTAAGAACTCTTGAAAGATATTTTTGAGACAGGAAATTAATAAGAAGATTTTGACGGACAAAAGACAATGTTTTTTTTCAAAGATTCAAGGCTATACACTACTTAACCTTGCTTTCATCGATATGTACGAACCTAATTCGGATTCTGAAGTTAATCAAGAGTATGTAGTCACAAATAAAACTTTATTCCTATTACCCTAAATAGTTGATGGTCCATGGGAAAACAGAAATTTTGTCAAATGGTGGACTAAAAGGTTAAGAACCACTGATCTAGTTAGTCCATGATCACTAAGAATAATGATATTATTAGTAGATTTAATCTACGCATTGAATGAATCAGATGGATATTTTAAATTAGAGACATAACATTTCTTATAATAACTCAGGAAAGGGTGGGGTGAAAAAAAAAACTGTATTTCTACACTTACCCACTATGGATTGCAATCCCCCAAAGGAGAGTTTATGGAACTATTTTATGCTTCCCTTAGCGTATTTGTCTAAAGCTCGCGTTACTTGGAATAAAGTTCACTTTGTATTAACAAACCAACGCAAATATTTCTGCATATATGTCAAGTAATAGTGCCAGCATTATCAACAACATTTTTGCAGATTCGTTTGAATAATAAAGTAGATAAAGGGGAAAATCGTTGTGCGTTGCATTCGTATTCTTTGAAGGATTGCAATCGTCTCACCAATAAGTGAACGAATTTTTTTTGTACTTTGTTCACTGTCTATATATAATATTTTAAAAGCCATATGAGGCAGTTCTATATACTTATATAATTTGACCAGAGACAAAAACAAAATTTAATCTGTCGCAGAAAAGATGATAAGTTTTAAATAATATCTAAGAGGCATTTAGCTAGAGGATCATAGAATGATACAATCTATAGCAGGGAAACCATCTCGTGCGGCCACAATATGTTGGGACCTTAAACAAGTGGCCTTACTTTGTCATAATATTTCCTTTTGGTGCGGTGCTATATGCCTGTTAGACAGTACTTACTGTACTTTACAACTTCACCGAATTTAAGCTAATATTTTTTTAACATTTTGTGTGTTACTAATACAAAAATTAATTTATTACCGTAATTTAATTGTTGTCTAAATGTAGCTTCATTGTTTATTCCGGCGTAGAAATGAAGACAGTCACAAAAGACTGTGTACGTAATGCTTGGATGCCCATAGGGCAGAGTCCGTAGCTCCGGGTGAAGCGTGAGGCACCGTTTGGCAATGCGGCGGCACTCGGGCGCCTACACTTACATTATGCGACAGTTCTCTTCTCCCTCACGAAGTTCACCGTGCTGGAATAATAGCAGAACATTATAATAATTTATGATCTGCCTCACTGTAGATATGTAACCACATGTTTTTGGTGCGAGCTGTATGTGAAACGTACCTGTTCACGACGAGGATACTTTTGCGCGAGCTCGCGGTGTCTCTGCGCGCTGGTGCTGATCTGTCGCCGTTGTCTCTCCGACACTGCTACCTCCTGCGTCATACAATAAACGATATTAGTAAAACGATTATACTTTAAAATAGATAAAAAAATAGTACTACAAAATTATATGACTGTAAATAGCATATCGAAATAAAGTATTCAAGTCACGTTTTGCTAATAAGTAAGATGGAGTCGACGTTTCCTATCTGGAAAAAAAATTGCGAAACAAACTCAGGGGCAAGTCTAAACATGAAATATCGCAAGAAAATGCAGGAGTGTCCTGACTCCAGACTGGCTTTTTGAGGAAAGTACCAAAAAAAGTTGAGTAAACCTGCAGACAGCACGCATGCGTCAGCCATCGTGAACCCAGTCCAGAAGTACGTTGTGGGAATATAATTACCTCCTGGTCGTTGTTCAACAAGGCGGTGGTGAAGGAGTCAGCGACGAACCACTTCTGTCCCTTCATGACGATGTCACGTGGTGGGTCGTGGTCCACGCTGGCGTCGGCCGACCATACAGTGGCGATCGCACCCGGCTCCAGCTTCACGGTGCGGTGGAACTTGAACACCGTCTCCTGGTCGCCTGCCTTGCGGAGGATCTGGTAGCCACCGAGGCTCAGCTCCTATGTAACGAAATAGTATTCAAATTTGAATCAAGTATGTAGTCTTGTGTTTTATAAATAGCCTTCACTAAAAAAAATAGATAGTATCACATCACTAACTAACCCTCACACAAGAACAAAAAAGGAAGAAAATTTAACCTCAGCATTTATTTCAGAAATGTAGAAAGTGGTCTCACCTTCTTGCCCTTATTCCTGATCTTGACGAAGCTGCCATCGGGACAGGCCTCGGCGACCTCGAGGTCTCCCTTAGCGCTGGAGGTGACGCTGAAGTCGTTGAGGCTGCGCTCTTCGGTCTCGTCCAGCAGCGTGCGCTTGCGGGAGGCGCGCAGGGGCGTAGCGCGGCGCGAGGGCGTGCCGCGCCCCCCGCTGGCGCTCATGGACACGCCACTGGTGGACGCGCGGGACTCGCGCCCTTGGGACTGGGTGGTTAAGTTCAACCTGTAGGCCGCATGGTGGTTTTAATATTATTGTATTGTTTAATGTGTATTATATTGATAATAATTGATAAACGTCGTGAAATAGAGATATTAATGGGAAACATCGAGTACCTAAAATTGTTAGTTGAGGACATTATTTTACATTAAAATTGTATGTTCTATATGTTTTTGGCGTTTACTCCTTAAGAAATGATTATCACATTTAGCCCGCGCTATGATAAATTTTATGAGGAGTAAAATTGAGCGTTAACTAAAAGTGAGGCGTTACGTTCCTTTGCGTAACGTTCTTTGACACCTTTCACTTGGAGATTATGTATGTATGTATTACAAAGTATACTCAGATTATTTAAGACGCTTTAATTTACCTTCTCTTTACATAATCTACACAATAATAGTTCTTAAGGAGTAAACTCCAGTCGTGCGTCGGAGCTGACACACTTTTCTACATGGATTTTACCTTATGTTTGGCAATGTGTTTTAAATACAGCCAATATGGCTTTTAATTAAAAAAAAAAAATACGCTCCCTTAACCTTCCTAAACTAAAGTATATAATTTTATATTGCTTTACAAAGGCTATTTGGAAGACTTATGAATCACTCATGCACAAAACTCAAAAGAAAATGATTTACCATCGTTTTCTAACAATCAAACTTATAGAAATCTCGCGTTTTCATCGAATTGCTACATCACTATGATATGACCGTTAAAGGGTTGTATGGTAAAAAAAAGTGTACAAAAGGCCATCGTACCTGTCCTCCTCGCCCTCGAGCAGCGCGCGGTAGGTGGCGATCTCGTAGTCCAGCGAGATCTTGATGTCCATGAGCGTGGCGTACTCGCGCAGCTGCGCCGCCATCTCGTCGCGCAGGCGTGCCAGCTCCAGCTCCAGCGCGGCCAGGTCCTCAGCGTGGCGCGCGCGCTCGGACTCCAGCTGCCGCTCCAGCTCGCGGCAGCGGTTCTGCACGCAGTTTTAAATAAACAATATGTTTTAGGACCTTTTGTCATAAAATTCAAATTCCCTTGCGATCACAAATTTATTTTTGACTTTTATTCTGATATTGATATCTGAGTTACTAACTCACATTGGTCACATATCAACATATTATTATATTTATGGAAACAACAAAAAGATCCTTTGCACATAACGATTAAGTAGAGAGTGGAGTAAGTCCTCAAGTAATTTTTAATTTAAGCATTGTATAATTATTACATTTCTTAGACATATCACAAGAACTGAAAACACCTATGCTGCCAAGTGCTACAGAAGCTTTTAGTTTTGATTAATGGATTGGATACAAACAAAACATTGCGTCTTATCTAGTAATTAATGATGATTAATCTTCAGAGTAATCTTTCACAATCTGTGAACAATCCTACAGGTAATGTTTGCACATTTTGAACAATCAAAAAGCTAGCTTTTGCCCGCGATTTCGTACGCACATACCTCGATTTTTACCGTTCCCTCAGCAATTTCGGGAAATCATGTAAAGAATGTTCAGATATCTTGGGACTCATTACCAAAAAAACACCTGGAATTTCCTAATATATTTTTAATTTACTTGAATTAACTACAGATTCTGATTTTAATTCGAATGTATAAGTATGACAATTGGCCTTTAGTTTTTATGCAGTTCCCTTAGATTAAACACAGTAACAAAAATAAACATCTTGAGGTTTACTAAACAAAGTATTTTTTGTTCGTTTTCTTTTGAAAGTCTGTTTTTTTAACGAAAAGTTGATAACATGGTGTCTTACGCTTAGCGCCGCGTTCTTGTTCTCCAGTTCGTTGAGCGTGGCGTTGAGGCTGTCGATGCGTGTGCGCATGGTGCGCAGCTCCTCTACGGCCACGGTGGCGGCCGTGCTGTTGCGGTTCGCCGCGTTGTGCAGATTCTTCATCTATACAAATTGTTAGGAGTTTCAATGCAATGCCAGATAATTAAATTCTACAGGAATACTCCTTTTTAACCCATGTACTGCAAATTCCCCTTCGGAATCAGGCCCTTCCACGCACCCTGAAGGCTTGAGTCCAAGCAGTGAACCATTTTAGCCAGTTATGTGATTGCAAATTCTGACTTTGACTCTGTTGAGTTACTGAAAAAATATTTTGTTATACTTGATATCAATACAGTGCTTTTTTACTTTATGGCAGAAAAACATTCCTCATGGTCAACCAATACATGAAAAGTCCCGCTTTCATTGTATTTAAGCTAGTAAAGCGAATATAGTGGTGACTCGATTAATTAGACCAATTATTGTCATAAGTCATTTGGATAGTTGAATGAATGTAAGAAGAAAAATCGATTTTCGTATTACATGTTAACTTTAGAAAAATAAGCTGTGCCCCCGCATATTTCGCGATTATCTGGATAATCGCGAATCTGTATAACAGTCCGGAAAATCGCGTCTGCACTGAATGGTTTACCTTGTTTTCATAGAGAGCTTCAATTTCGTCGCGGTTAGCCTTGATGTTAGCCTCCTGCTGTTCGCGCAACTCTTGTAGACTCTGCTGCAATTTAGCTTCGTACTGCTGCGCCAGGCGGCCATCTGTAAATCATGCTACTTTAAAACTATGCCCACAGGGTTTAAGAAGTATGGTAAAAAATGTTTATCTCTAATGGTAACCTTAAATTCAATGTCAGATAGTATTCGACCACTGTATACATAACATAAAGTATTGAGTTACTGCATATTTCTCATTTTTGTATGCGGCAGATTGCCTTGGGTTTTTGGATCTTTCAATAGTAAAACTTGTGCAAAAAAGTGCATAGGCGGCTTTAGCGCCTAAGGCATTCTGTAAAAGTCAAGCATGACAAAGAATAACAGTTGTTGGATGAATTGTTTTACGTTAGTCGAAGCTTCATAGACTTACCAATCTCGGAGATCTCGACCTGGCGCCTGGTGCGTGTCTCCTGCAGCTCCTGCTGGAACACCTGGTCCTTGAAGGACAGCTCCTCGCGCAGGCTCTGCACCGTGTTCTCCATGTCGATGCGACACAGCATCTCCTCCTCCAAGGTCTTGCGCGTATCAGCGCAAATCTTGCGCAACTTCTCCAGCTCTTTGGCCAGCTCCTGCAAATAAATGTTGATTAGGCGACATTGTTTCTAGAAACCAGATTTAAATAGCCTTCTGTAATGCAAATTAGTTGTAACTGTTAAGGAAATAGCAACAGTCAGGTGGTCATTTAAAGCACAAGGATAATAGACCTAGTGATTACTGAATAATACTAGTTTCATGAACATTCATAGTTTTGGAGTCATGCGATTTGCTGATACAACAAGGGTTTATGAATTATGCACTTTGGAGATTTAAAATTGGACTTTTGGAAAATTGGAGCGCAGAGCGATGTTAAAGTGAAATTCCTTGCACATGCCTAAAACCGGTATCAAAGTATACGTACCCTGGCTTCATCTTGAGCCTTCTTCTTATCAACGAGAGCAGTGTTGTATTTGTTGGTCTCCTCGGTGTAGCGCGTCTCGTAGTGACGCGCCGCACTCTCAGCTTGCTGGCAATCTTTAGTCTTTTTGTCCAGGCTGAAAAAAAAAATCGTTTATTTATTCTCAAGGTATGCTGATATTATTTTTTATTTAAGTACATGAAGATGAAGGTCTTCATAATATACCATGACAATAAAACGTGTGTATTTTGTCAATGCCTTAGTATGTAAATAAGCAAACATTCCGTTCACATAATTAGAGGGACAAGTTATTGAAAACACGAAACCGTGACATCCAAACGAGGTAATCCTCAGAAATAAAGCTGCGTTTCCATGCGCGTTGTTGCGCAACCGCACACGGAATGTTTTTGTAAACACGCCACTATCCGGTTCCCGTATGTTCTTGTTGCCGCCACGAATAACCATTTATATGTATACGTCGGTTATTTGACTCTCGAGTTTCCCCATCGCGATACAACGTCGTTTGACGTCGCGGGAACATGATAAACCTTGGCCAATTTATAAGTTAAGCAAATGATGACTCATAAAATGCGATAAGGAAGGATAAATTACTGTCTCAAAGCAATTGTTAAAGTGGAACGGAAATGCAAAAAGATAGCTTTTAAATAAGAAAATATACGGGTATTCAGTTTTTTGTATGTATTAATACAACTTCAAATCGAATTCTTTTATGTTTACGCGTGATTTTTTCTTTAGCGATGACCAGAATATGACACAGCACAGACATGACGTCATTTTCGTCTTTCAGGGTACATACCACGATATTTACAGAAGACCGAGGTCATTATAACTAAAATAACGATTACATACGCGCTTAGTCCCCCGCCCGAGCCCTGCCGAAGTTATAATGATCAAACGAATAAATTAACCATAGTAACGTTGCTTTATATATTTTTAGTTATTTGTATTACTGTATCAACCATCATTCAGTTAATTGCACAGTTCTATAACTCTGGTGTAAAAAAGGCACAAGTCGACATAGTGGGATGTCTACGTGACGTTTTATGTCGTTGGCGCCTAAACATAAGGATCTATTTTGGTATACACCCAAATATATTTAATTAAAGTGACCTAGTTTTTGAAAGCATTAGGGGCTATTCGGAAAAATATTTCCAGAAGTAACAGTTTAATCTATTATCATGCTCATTACACACATGTCTAACTAACAATTCGCGATGCGGGAGGCATTTAGAAATGGAGTAATTTTAATTCAAGAAAAGCTTGGACGGAAACCAGTTAGTGTGACTAACAGTAATATCGATGGACATATTTTCGAGAAGTCGTCAGCGATAATATTAAGCCCTGTTTCGATTCGAAGGCTGTATTGATGTCATAGCTACGTAAATATGTATGATGATGGTTACGTCATTGGCAAAGCTTTGATGAAGTTATTAGACAGGAAACGACAACTTGTGAGTTTAAAATACTAAGTACCTGAGCAATATTTCTGTAAACAGTACCGATTTTCGTCGTTTATTGATTTTTGTAAAGTTGGGCGGATCATTTGTCGTATTTACTTGATAGTACGTCGTAAAAGCGCGCTAAGCTCACGCGGCGTGGGCATCGCTGCGTCGATGCGTGTAGATGACGTAAACTTGCCAGGGTCAACAGCCGTAGCCTTTAAAGTTAATGCGGTATGGTATGCCTAGGCGGAAACTTGATCAAGCTCTAAATAGCCTCCGATTTGTAGAAAATAATACAGCTACATACATTTATGGCACACAGGTGCTCTGTCTGTATACCATGTGTTGCTGTTATATTTTTCGTGGTATGTTTGACGTTGGTTAAAGTATAAAATCAACTTTGACACATTTAAAGAAATAA
Organism: Mamestra configurata; assembly: GCA_002192655.3. NCBI lineage: Eukaryota > Metazoa > Arthropoda > Insecta > Lepidoptera > Noctuidae > Mamestra > Mamestra configurata. Next base: position 10,467 of record NDFZ01005405.1, read on the forward strand.
TTTTGGCTTTGATGTCAATTGAAAATAAATTCATGTGGAATGCTGGTCCGATACCAAGATTATTTACTTTTGGCGTGCCACTATCTTTATAACGCGGAATTAAATGATTTTATAATATTTAACTGACGATTAGATTAAATTCCGTTAAAAGACGACAAAATGAAAGCAAGTGAAATGTTTGTAGTCACATTGAGTAGAGCTCCTGACCCAGTTACAAAATTTGCGTGCACCAAGGTCGCGGAATCGTACCCTCGCCGATCTTATGCTGATATTTTTTGGTGGAAAACATGATATAGGTACTTTTTAGGGTCTAATTTTAATATTGCTTTTTTTTTTTAAATAAACATCTGTATGCCCCATCCATGTCTGTTGTAGTAATTTTTTTTATTATCATAAATAGAGCAAGTTGATCTCAAGTATACTTTTCCATTACAGTGATAGCTGTTATATTGAGTTCACTATCTGTATAAAGCATTTAAATCAAACTACTTAATAGAAAGAGGCAGAATTTTTTGTTTTTGAAAATTCTTTAACTGGTATTAAGGTGCTGAGTGTGAGTGACTTCTCTTGATCTTGGAAAAATGTAAGGTTGTTGTGGGATAGGCCAAAGAGGGAACATAAATTTGGTCAGACATATTCCATCATGAAATAGAAATATGTAGTTAGTATTCTTTCACGAACAATGTCAATGCAGCAGCACAACATACTGATCCAATTTGTGTTGAAGTTTTAAATATGGCTATGTCTAGACTAGACATTTCAGTGAGCAAGTTCCGACTTTACTCAAGGTATACAAAAATGTATTCTTACATATTTTAACTGCATGTTTCTACTAAGCTTTAATGTATGAGTGTGACCTCTAAATTAGATACTAACATTGAATGTCTACCGAAACTGGCAAACAGAGTCAAGGTGAACTTAAAAGACATTCATTATCACCATATGGATGTAGTCATGCACAATGCAATGCAAATAAGTGCTGCAGTTTTGTGAAAGATGATCAATCAATAGAGATAAAAGAATTTGTGGTATTGTGGAGGTAATCATGTTATGCTAGAAATTGAACAGTAATCCATGATAATCTTTATTATCAACCTTTGACAAGGTGTGTGGAGTTATTGTTAACAATGTTATGAATGATTATTAATATTTGATAGTAACACATGTTTTGTGTAAAATTATTTATTTCCTATAAAAACTGTGCCATTCCTGATACTAATCTGAAAAACTTGTTTTATATTTATAAAAATAACAGCAGTATAGACTAAATCATTTTAGCACATAATAATATTAAATTTAAAGAAGAGACAATTTCACCTTGACACAAATTGATTGCTACTAGGCCACTGCCTAAGACTAAACATATTGTAGGTAACATTTATTATTTTGAGTTACATTTATAACAAAAATCTGTATTTGAAGTCCAACATTTCCTAAGGTAGTCTGTTTGGTATTCAGGTTTATGCTCTACAAAATCAAGGGATTCATACAAAAGGAAAATACACTTTATATTGCATGAAGTAGATGGTGCCTGGCTTACCTCAAGCCTCTAATTTAGGCAATCTACAATAACCAAGTTGTAGTAGTCAGCTACATTGTATTGTAGTCAAGATATTTTTAGCATAGGTTTCCCAGCATTGGAGCATTGCATCCAATAATTTGTTGTTGTTATGATTGTTTATAAACAAGTGTGGCTGTGTTTATTTCAAGAGTTTTTTTGGCTCCTACAGCTAATTTCGAAGGTCCCTATGTACATAAAGACATGTCGTAAATTTCGGTTTTGGTAGTAGTTGTAACACAAAAACTAGATTTGATCAAAATAAAATAAAAATGATTTCGGATTGAGGGTAGGTAGGTAATTCGCAATTAGTGAACACATTTCTTGTGGCAAAATCTTGTTGGACTAGTATAAATAATATTAATATTAGTACATAATTCTCCTTATCTTATAGAATGCAACAAAATGTGTTGTTTATAAACAAATTAGTTCAAATTGCGACACCACCATGAGTTAGACAAGAACTTTTATTGTTATACTTAGGAATGTGATTAGTTTGGTTAAATCGGGCTATGATGTCACTGTGTCGTAAAAGCGAGGTCGGCGGCGCTCGTCACACCGCACCCGCTGAGAAACTCCGCCGATGACGTAAACTTGCTATGCTAAGGTTAGCCGGAAGAACTTGCTTCCACACATGTACTGCCTACATTTTTTTTATCAATGCAATCAACTATTAAGTATTCTAGAGTAGTGACCATTACTTACCGCTTTTTCAAATCATCATTTTCCTCATATAACCTCTTCAGGTCAATTTCTACTTTAGCTTTTTCACGCGATGTATCGTCTAAGAGCTTTCGGGCGTCTTGCAATTCATGCTCATACATTCCCTTGATACTGGAAACCTCGCGTGTGACCACCTCCTGTGTAGTTTGAATCTCACGGCGCAAACCAGAGTTCTCACTTTCCAACTGTCTGACTTTATCGATGTAAGCCGCCAAACGATCATTAAGATTTTGTAGGGCATCTTTCTCTTGAAGACGGGTGTGTCTTGTAGGGCTCAGTGGGCTGTTCGGCCGGCCGGCTGAACTTGAAGGACGGCTTACCACAGGAGTGCTCGCATGCTGCGGGCTTTGCAGTGATGACACCACACTTATATTAGATGAAGACGATGATACAGTCTTTTTCGTTTTTGACGACATTGTAATGTTCTTTTTGTCACAATAAATAGAACCAACACAAAATATTTAACTCCACACGAGCGTACACTCCTTCAGCCAAGCGTAGGGTAGAGCTCACGAAAAGCAACCAAACGCTAAACGCACCAATCAAAGCGCAATAAACCCAAGCTTGTGTGGTCACGTGACCGTTGACTCATAACAAGTGTTGCCATGTTTTATAAATAAAAATACCGGTTTTAACCGCGTTGTTTGAGTTTCAAAAACCCCAACTACACGTACCGTTTTCACCGAAACGCCAGGAACATTAACGGTTAACTTTAAGTCGAAAAATCATTGCCCATCACTAGAATTTGCCATAGATTAAAAATATTTTTATTTAATGTCATAAAATCAATGAGGGTGTATGTGTTGTATGTTTATTTGGTAAATGTTATCAAGAATTTGTTTTAAAAAGAAAAATGGCCAACGTGAATAGTTTATTCGATTGTTTTGATGAGACGGCGCCGAATGAATCGTCTGTTCAATTCCCAAACTTAAAAAAAGAAGAAGATGAACCGTAAGTTAACCTCAAATATACTACTGTTCTATTAGTTAAATCCTCTCGTTGTTATTGAATTTTGACGATTTTATACTTCTTTAATAGAAAAACAACCGATGTAACGGAAGCGACTAGTTTAAAGCGGTTACACGAAGAAGTAGAGAATACCGAAGAAGCCAACAAGAAGCCGAAACAGGAGGAAGATGATTCAGAGCTTACTAGTGACATTAAGTAAGTTACTAGTGATAGTCTGTTATATATCATTTACTGAAGAGGTTCTTCTGAGCCTGATGTGATCTGATGTGGCTTTTCTAGCTCATTCCTTTTTACCCACGAAAAATACTAAATCTATGATGTCTATTTCAGCTTAGAACTCCTAAACGCCAGAATAGTGATACACACACTAGAGACTCACGAGGGTTGTACACACGAGGTGGCGATACCCCCCAACCATGAGTATGCACCTCTCGTACCAATCACGGGAGAGCCAGCCAAGCAATACACTTTTATACTCGATCCCTTTCAGAAGGAAGCTATATTGTGCATAGACAACTTGCAGTCCGTGTTGGTCTCTGCCCACACCTCTGCTGGTAAAACAGTTGTTGCTGAGTAAGTTACTTTTTTATTTCATGTTCTCTAGTAAATGCTTAATATTATTAATGATTTTCTTACTAGCTACATTTTTCCTTAGATAACATTTAATTCTACTGTTTGTGAATTAATACAACTTCAACTTCAATAACCAATCACTTCAGTGAACACACTTAGCATTAGTCTACCTTCAGTGTCAGCTTCATACAAAAACATTACTCTACCAATATGAAACTTAACTGCAACGTTTATTTTTTCTAGGTATGCTATAGCTTTATCTCTAAAGAACAAACAGAGGGTCATATACACCACTCCTATAAAGGCCCTATCAAACCAGAAGTACCGAGAGTTCTCAGAAGAGTTCCATGACGTAGGTCTTATTACCGGTGATGTGACCATCAATCCTTCCGCTTCTTGTCTTATTATGACCACTGAGGTATGATTATTGGAAATACTTGGATAAATACTTTTCAAAAATGTTTTTATTGTTGTGTATGTTTGGTTTTATTTACAGATTTTAAGAAATATGTTGTATAGAGGATCAGAAATCATGCGTGAAGTGGGATGGGTTGTATTTGACGAAATTCATTACATGAGAGATAAAGAGAGAGGTGTTGTTTGGGAAGGTAGGTAAATTATGAAAAAAACAAAACAAAAATTGTATCCATTTTTAACAGGGAGAAAATAACAATTAATGAATTGTTTTCTGCATAAATTATATTATGTATTGTATACCCATTGAAGCTGAGCCCAGTTGTTCTAGTAGTTGAATCAGTTATAACAACATCAAGTAGCCCATTCATGTTGGGTCATTAAAACCAGTCATAGTTAGAAGTTAAAATTTTAAAATCCATGTTTTGAGCCACTAAAACCAATGGTGATATACTAATCAAGATTGCTACAACTGGTTTTGACTGTAGTTCTACTCAAGTAAGAATCTAGCTAGATATTGGAACCAAGGATAACTTTCAAGTTTCGCAAAGCATTCCCTGTGATTCTACTTAACAATACACTTATAAGACATATCTTATCTATCATAATTTGTGATTGATCACAGATAAACACAAAAAAAAGCTATATTTAATCTAACAAACAGAAACCCTAATCCTGCTGCCCGACAATGTCCACTACGTGTTCCTATCGGCCACCATTCCCAACGCGCGACAGTTCGCCGAGTGGGTGTGCCGCCTGCACTCCCAACCTTGCCATGTGGTGTACACCGAGTTCAGACCAACTCCGCTGCAGCACTACATATTCCCCGCTGGAGGAGATGGGATACACCTTGTGGTAGATGAAAAGGTAATATGGCACGACAAATAGATTTAATGATTTAACTAGGGGGGCGTCCATAAATTACGTGAGGTGTTTTTTTAAATTTTCTGTCCCTCCCTCCCCCCCTGGTGAGATGTCGTGAGATTTTATTCAACCCCCTCCCCCCATCCCCCAATCTCACGTGAGATTTTTCAAAATGTGTGATTTGACAGTCAGTAGATGTATAACGTCGAAGTATGAATGAAATTATTTTCTTTCGAACGAATTAGTGAATGATCTTAATCGTATTACGATTACGCTTAAGATTAAATCTTAAGCATGTACAATCTGGATTAAATGGACCAAAATAGTATAATTTTTTTTTGTTTCAATCAGAAAAAAATTGCGTGATATTTGCCGAGACCCCCCCCTCTCTCCAACGTAAGATTAGATGAGATTTGACTCGACCCCCTCCCCCCATTAAACATCTCACGTATTTTATGGACGCCCCCTAGGGCACTTTTGTAATAAATTAAAGAGTGTTGTAAATTCCTTTTGTGATTTGGCGATGTCCTTACTAATATTGTAAATGCGAAAGTGAGTTTGTTTGTTTGTTATGCCTAATTCGCCGAACCGATTTTGAAGAATGATTATGGGCTACTTTAATACAAGCAATGTTTCCAATATGCCCGAGACATAATGCAACATTAAAATATGTCTACAATTTGTATGGCATAACTGCTCCAGAAGCTGCTATATTTTATTTATCACTTGCCCGTGCTGGGCGTTGTCTCCTTTCCTTCTTTCTACTTTTCGCGGTCTGAAGTGATTGTGGGCTAATCCTTGAGAACGAGTCAGTCAGTCAGTTGTGTGTTTTTTTATCGCAATATGTTTGAATTTCTAAAATAAAACTAAACTATCAACTTCTTCCTCAATCAGGGTATATTTAAAGAAGACAACTTCAACACTGCCATGGCAGTGCTAAGCAACGCGGGTGACGCAGCCAAGGGCGATCAGCGCGGCCGTCGCGGTGGCCCACGCGGCGCCAACCAGACCAACATATTCAACATCGTCAAGATGATCATGGAGAGGAACTTCGCTCCAGTCATCATATTCAGTTTCAGTAAGAAAGACTGTGAGTCATACGCAATGCAGATGGCGAAATTGGACTTTAACACAAGTGAGTAAAGACTTCTTTTGTATTTTTAGCCGAAAATCAACTTAAATATTTTATCTACTTCACAAACAAACAAACCAACACGGCAAGAACTTCGTGAAAGCTGAGAAACAAATCAAATATCTGATTGAGCTCACGAGGCTGTCGAAATTTAAAATGTGGTGTTGACTGTCATTGCCCCAATTGCCGTAAAACAGTCATTAGTCTGAAGGCCGAGAGCCTGGACCTCCGTCAGTTGAGCCATTTCGGGACTATAGCCTTCACCTCATGTTGACTTAGATCCGCTAATTGGATGAATTTAGAAATAAGTTTGTAAAAAATTGATTTTACAATGCAAAAACTTTTTTACAAAAAAATACATCAACTTCCAGTAGATGAAAAGAGAAGTCGGTTGTACTTTTTTGTAAAAATGTTTTTTAATGAGTGGTTGCACTATTTGCCGTTAAAGAATTACTTTACCTATGTGCCTTCGCAGACCAAGTCCAGACCATCTCATAGTTAAACATCTACTTGGCTCTAGTACTAGATTTTGTTGATTTTAAGTTGAAGAGGTCACTGGTTTATCTTTGAAGTTCACCTTCCAATGAAAATGCAATGTAGCGATAACTCAACCCAACGCAAAAAGAATCATCAAGATCGGTTAATAAACAATAAAGTTATACCCGAATCTATAACCATAAAAATATATTCATTCAGATTTACTCGTTTGCATCTGCGTACCCCTTCACAGCGCACCGGCGTGATGTTATGTTATGAACTGGTGTAAACAATAAATAGACATGCGATTTCAGCAATCCCGGGTGATTTGCTATCATGTATTGAAGTGCTCCGTTGCTTACCTCCCAAGTATCTAATTGCAACGGCAGACAGTTAGATCTCGTGCTGAGCGGGCACAGCGACGTGGCTGCTTATATACACAAGGGAGTGCTCACTTGTCCGAAGCGCAACACGTGTTCTGGGCTGGGCGGAGTACAACGGGAAACTTACTTCATCTGATGACGCAACTGGAGCCGACTGTTGACGCAGGACTACAGGCGGATGTAGTCTACCTCGATTTTCGGAAGGCATTCGACACAGTTGACAATGACGTACTTCTGACGAAATTGGCTAACAAGGGTTTCACACCCCAAACTCTTATTTTCTTCGCCGAATACCTGCGCGACAGACGTCAATATGTCGACTGTGGGGAACGCTCTTCCGAGATATACCACACGAGATCAGGTGTCAGCCAAGGAAGTAATTTAGGACCGTTCCTTTTTATTTATTTATTATATACTTTATTGTACACCTCATAATAAGAACAGGATCCTTGTGGTGGACGACTTACCTGAAGTTGTCAAGGAGTCTACTTGCCTACTTTTTGCGGACGATTTAAAATTGATTCGTGTTGTGAAAGATGCGGCCGATCATGACACACTGCAGCGTGATTTGGTCACTAAGTGGAGTAAAGAAAATAAACTATTGTTCAATGTAGCGAAGTGTTCTGTACTATCATTTACCCGCGCACGCAGACCTAGTCACCACCAGTACCTCATAGAAGTGAATCCGCTGCAGCGTGTCATGGAGGTGAAGGACCTGGGCATTTGCTTCACGGCTGATTTACACATTAGAAAACATATTTTAGCAGTTTGCAAAAAGGCGTAAATAAATCTAGGTTTTTTATTACGAAATGCCAATCAGTTTACGAATATAAGTGCTTTGGGTTTTGTACGAAGCACTTGTAAAGAGCCACGTACAGTACAATGCGGTTATTTGGAGTCCTAGTGAAGCCAAATATAGTACAATGCTAGAGCGCATCAAAAATAAATACATCAGATTTATAGATTTTTGTATAGCAAATTATATGGAGCGTATCCGGGATATCCACTGCTATATCCAATCTTATTTATCTTGGAATGGTGGGATATTTCAAATTAGAAATTAAGCGGAAACAAGCCCTGGCTACGTTCTGGCTATATATATAGCTATAGCTAGAGATATATATATACATATATAATTTAAAGACACGATAAACCCCTTGCAGTTGAAGAAAAAAAGCTAGTAGACGAAGTGTTCAACAACGCGATGGACGTATTATCCGAAGAGGATCGCAAGCTGCCTCAGGTCGAGAATGTGATCCCTCTACTGAGGCGCGGCATCGGTATACATCACGGTGGTCTGCTGCCCATACTGAAGGAAACTATTGAGATTCTGTTCGGGTTGGGACTTATCAAGGTAGGGATATTGGAATAGTACATTATCAGACCAAATTGCATTTGCTCCTTATGTTTTATTTGAATGTTTGTTGTTACCAGGCACTATTCGCGACTGAGACGTTCGCTATGGGACTGAACATGCCCGCTAGGACTGTCGTCTTCACCAATTGTCAGAAATTCGATGGAAAAGATTTTAGATTTGTAAGTATCCTCTTCTTGGCATTATGGGACTTAGTGTATATTCGATCTATTAACGCTTAATGGGTTTCTATTGATATTATGAGATGCCCATGCATAGTTTAATGTATGCTGCGAACTATCGAATTGTCTAGCTTTTTCCCAACTATATTGGGTCGACTTCCAGTCTAAACAGATTTAGTAGGTAGATGTGAATACCAGCTTACTGTTTACATTATACTGGTATTCACTGATGCTAGTGGTATAACTTTATACCACATCGTGTGACTTTTATTCCATTGACACAAGGTTCAAAATCAAATGACTGAAAACAACTACAGCACTATCCTCATTTATAGATAACTTCAGGTGAGTACATCCAGATGTCTGGACGAGCCGGCCGACGAGGTCTCGATGACAAGGGTATTGTGATCCTGATGATTGACGAAAAGGTCACGCCTGCTGTCGTCAAGGGCATGGTCCAGGGTAAGGCAGACCCTATCAATTCTGCCTTCCATCTCACTTATAATATGGTAAGTTTGTATAAGATTTCGTAACTTGCTTTAAGTAAACTTACGCCTTTTTCGCATGGGGTTAGATAGAAATAACGGCGCGTTTCGTTATGTGTGTTTTCATAAATCTAATACCTTTAAACGAGCAATTATTGTATATATGATATATATAATCTGAATCACGGAAACGGCTCCAACGATTTTCATGAAATTTAGTGTGCAGGGGGTTGCGGGGGCGATAAATCGATCAAAACTCGGTCATCCAGGTACTATTTCCTTTATGATAGTGATGAAATGTGTGCTGTTGGTGAACTCCTATGTGGTTTTAGGTTCTCAATTTATTGCGAGTGGAAGAAATAAATCCGGAGTATATGTTAGAGAGGAGTTTCTTCCAGTTCCAAAACCAGGCGGCTATACCAGATCTTATAGATAGTAAGTTTTTTTTTAATTGATGTACCTAACTCATCTATGTACTAATAATAAAGCTGAAGAGTTTGTTTGTTTGTTTGAACGCGCTAATCTGTGGAACTGCCAGTCGGATTTGCACAATTCTTTTTGCATATGATAGCCACATTCACGAGGAAGGCTATAGGCTATACGGTAACGGGAAATTCCCACGGGAATAGGGAAAAAAACGGGATATGTGCGTACGAAGTCGCAGGCAAAAGCTTAGTTTTTAATATTTCTAAATCTATGTGATTTTGACCTAAATTATATGTAAATCCCGAAAGTTTCATAGAAACTGTTTTTATTTATTAGCAGTGTTATCTCTTTAACATAACAGTTTTCTTATTTAACCATCTACCTTTTAGATCTGACCAAATTTATCCCCTAGGTATAAACAATTAAGAATCATTTGTAGATTTATTGTTTAATGCATTTTTAACATCATCCATTGTGCACCAACAGAAGTGAAATCCACGCAGAAACAGTATGACTCCCTAAGTATCACGGAGGAGCACTCGATAGCTTCATACTGTGCCATCAGGACACAGCTTGAGCTCTTGGGCGCGCAGTTCAGAGCTGTCATCACTAAGCCGGAGTACTTGAAGCCTTTCCTACAGCCTGGACGACTTGTTAAAGTAAGTTAATGTTTTAAACTCTAAATAGACCCTTTTGTTTTAGTGCTGGAGCAATGTTTCTCTAAATGACTAATCGTGTCTAGTTTCCTCGAATGCATCAGAAGGAGGGTTATGTTTTTCGAGTGTATGTATGTTTGTATATATATATTTCTTTGGCACGCTCTGTAGCCTAAACGGCTTGATGGATTTTAGCTTGAGAGGTGACGTTAGATTCGTCTTAATTGTGAGAGTGAAACTGGGTATATAAAAAATAAAAAACCTATCGAGTGGGGTATCAAGATAAAGGGCTCGAGGAGACAATTCCAAAAATGTAACTCGGATGATATAATGACGATGAAGTCACTAATATAAAGAACAAAAAAAAATACTTGGTCAAAAACATCGACTTATTTGGAAAAGTTCCAAATAAGTCGCTTTTAAAGCAGTCTGATGCGGTTCAATCACAGATCTGATGCCACAAACTGCATCAGACTGCTTGAAAAGTGACTTGTTAGGTGTTTGGAACTTTTTAGGGGCCAAACGAGCGTAATTCTGGTAAAAAAGTCCTGTTTGTGTCACACGGCGACGCAAAATGAGTTTGGACTTTAGTATAAAACCCTTAGTCGATTTTAGCGGTCGGGTTTGTTGCAGTCATTTTTTTTGAAACGTCTTCTATAATCTCAAAACAATTGTTTGATGAGTAAAGTATATGAAGTACAGTCTCAAAACGTCTTTGAATTTGATTGAAGATTATGATATACAAATATTTGGACTGTAGAAATGTTTGTATTACTGGAAGTCATTCATCAAGTGGCCGACCATGGCATTAATTAGCGCTTTTTTACCATCGTTTGATTGAGAACTAGTGATAGAAATATTTTCATTAAAAATGTTAAGATGTCTTTGTAGAGCTCTTCTGAGGGAATATTAAGCAAATGTCCAGGAGATCTTGCGGACTATCTTCTATTATTCTAGAATTCTAGATTCATTTATCAATACCCATTCCATGACATATCTACCGAAAGCATATGGCTACGGATGTCTCGCCATGATTCAAGTTAGAAAATGCAAATATGGTGTCTATGATTGCGGTAATAAACCAGACTACGTTATTTTTGTACTTGCATAGATTAAAACAGAGAAGCACGAGTTTGACTGGGGTATCATAGTGAACTTCAGGCACAAGACTGGTAAAGGGAGGAAGGGGGAAGAGAACCCACTGTCAGCCGAGACAGTGATCGTAGTGGATATTCTGCTGCATGTGAAGAAGGCTTCCGGCGAGGAAGCGGAGAAAGTACCGTGCCCCCGCGATGAGGTAAGGATTCTTAACATATAAAGTACACTACTACTTTTATTACAACTGAAAGTTAGTAAGGCTATATGCGCATGCGCACTCTTGTCTACTAAACTGTTTAGGCGTCATGAAATCGTTACAAACACACGTCTTGACTAAACTGTTTGATTGATTTGATAATTTTATGTAAGGCGTTAAAAAATCAACTGCAAGAAATTTAAGGAGTTGTTTAGAATAACAAATAAAAATGAATCACGAAAAACATTTTTATAAATATCCGTTTCAAAGATAATTATGCAATATTTTCAACGGTGCAGCAGTGCCGCCCGGTTCGGGCGAGGTTTCAAATAGGTACGTAAACAGCCCCGCAGTACAGTGCACGAGATTTGCGGAATTTGTTCGAAAAAGTCACCGCGGCCCTGGAACGCAAAGGGCTTTAGAAGGAACACGGATGGGTTTTAGTCAGTAAGTGTCTGACACGCCCTTCCGCTCCACCCAAAGCGGAAGAAGTCATTTGATGATTTCACATCCTTCAAAAAAAAAAATAGTAAGTACAGTGCACATAAACATTTTGCTAAATTATTTTTAGTGTGAAGTCAAAGTCAAAGTAAAAATTTACAAATTCTTGAGTGTGTTTCGTACATTATTCCTTCTTGATAAAATAAAATCGCTTTGTTTTGGGATACGTTGTTTAGATGATACCTAGCTTGTACACGAAATTCTTGCAGTTGATTTTTTAACACCTTATATATACGGGTGGCCTGAACGTTCTTTTTAAAAACATTGTAATTCAGCACCCATCTGGCATTATTTCTGAAATAAATGAAACATAAGTTTAAAGGCGCACCCGTTGGCTCCACTATGAAAGCATACCAATTAATAATATAATATATTATTAATATATATTTTTTGGTTTAGTTTGCGTATTTTGTGAACCGTTTCATGATCTATGTATGTTGTTCTTTCAATTGACTAATGTAAGTGTCCTGTCAATGTTACCATTTTTTCTTGTATTTTCCCAGGCAGGAGACGTGGAAGTGGTCCCAGTACTCCACACACTGATCTATCAAATTAGCTCTCTACGAGTATACTACCCTAAGGATCTGAGGCCCGCAGACAACCGCAAATCCGTACTGAAAACTATTGGCGAAGTGAAAAAACGCTTCCCTGAAGGACCACCACTGCTGAACCCTATAAAAGACATGAAAATAAACGAAGCAGTGTTTAAAGAATGTGTTGAAAGAATAAAAATATTAGAAGACAGGTAGGGTATTTTGCGAACTATTAAGATTTTCTTGCGGTCTCAATGTGTTAGCAAATAAAATAACCGATTATTATTCACTCTACTATATTCTACTTCCAATTTACTATTTACCGTACTCATGTTATTGATACTGGATTAGGTGCTCGAAGCTGCAATTTATGAATCTAGCCAGTTCTTCTCGTCATCTCATCATCATCTCCCTGACCTTGTCCCACGCTACAAAGGGTACGTTTTCTTCTCCCAATCAACCGGCATGCTGTTATTTACCCCCCCTGTTATTTCAGTTCATTCCTCAACCAATCATATGAATTGTTTCGGTGTTTCTTTTCACATTAGTTAGCTGGGAAATACCGCCGTCATCTAGTTTAAACTGACCAAAAAAGATGATGTGTGAAAATGTTATTTTTAACCTATTTACAAAATAAATATCATTTATCATATCATCTTCATACCAATATTTTACTTGCTGTCAATTTTTTGCAGACTATACGCCCACCCCTTACACAATGACAAGAGCCGCGGCGCTCTAACCGTGGCATACGACAGGAAACAAGAACTGCAACAAGAACTGAACCTTGCCAAGGCTGAGCTGAGGAAAGCCAAGAGTATACTGCAGATGGACGAGCTCAAGAAGAGGAAGCGAGTGCTGCGGAGGATGGGCTACTGCACCGCCGCTGATGTTATTGAGCTGAAGGGACGCATCGCTTGCGAGTTGAGCAGGTTCGTTAAACTGAATAAGATGACTAGCTTTTCTCCGCGACTTCGGACGCGCAAATCCCGTGTTTTCCTGCTCCGGTAGGAATTTCGGGAAATCGCCTCTTAGAGCTACCCTACGGAGTGTAGTGAAGCTACATGCCAAATTTCAGCTTTCTGCAACCAGTAGTTTTGGCTGTGCGTTGTCTGTCAGTCACTCACTCAGTAACTGAAGAATTTCATATATTAGGATTGTCGTACACCGGTCACTGCTGACGAAAAGGTTTTTTTAGGATTTAGGCTTGTCAAAACATCCAGCCTTGACTTGTGACCTCGTCCCGTCGAAAGATTGTAAATCACGTCATCCCTTATGTTCAAAATTTACTTGAAAACCTTTGCTTATATTTACCTCTTAATGTCAGTCTCCGGGGCGAGTTTCAGCTCTGTGTTAAATGTTGAAACCTTTTTTTTTAAGCATGGGAAATCATCAAATACTGTCAGAAGGGCGTGTCAGACTCTTACTGACTAAAACCCATCCGTTTTCCTTCTAAAGCTCTTTGCGTTCCAGGGCCGCGGTGACTCTTTCGAACAGATTCCGCAACACTGGAAGGAAATGTTGAAACCTGGTAACTAATTTCCACGTTAAACCCATATAAAGTATGAACACACATGAGTTGGTACGATTTTATTCATTTGAATTTCAATGGCCGTACGAGATGAAAAGTACTCAGGGATGGAGATGGAGGCACTCTATAGATCCCAGTGTCATATACTACTTTTTACCCTAAAAAAATGCAATATCTGTGGGAAATACCACGGGTATTAATCCGCGAGAAAATGCTCTCGTTAAGTATTTTGTACTATTGCAGTGCCGACGAACTCTTGCTGACCGAGTTGATATTCAACGGCGTGTTCAACGGGCTCAGTTCAGAACAGAGCGCGGCGCTGATCAGCTGCTTCGTGTGCGACGAGAACTCTTCACAGTCGTCTGCTACGGGTGAGGAGCTGCGAGGAGTGCTGAGACAGCTACAGGTAACTTGTGTAGTCTTCTTATTCAGATTCATAATTTTAAACCATTTACAGAGTCTTTTTAACTGTAACGGAGTCGGTCAGTGTGAAAGATGAACCTGATTACGTTCGAAAGCGAAAATATCTGTGGAGAAGAACGCCCGAGAAACTACACGGACACTCTTAATGATAAAAAAAGTATAAACATTCACAGAAACGTGTAATTCAACGGTAAAGTTTAACTATTCAAAGAATCGTGTAATTCAACGGTAAAGTTTAACCATTCACAGAAACGTGTAATTTAACGGTATGCATTCTAATATTCTGACCAATGATCGCGCAGCAAAAGGGAACATTTTAAAGAATTCCATGTAAAATAGACCAAACATAAATTAACATAAAAAAACGCTATTATTGCCAAAATTGCGGTTTTAAACGGACAGTTTAAATATTTAAGCTCGAAAAAGGAAGATTAGTCACTCTTGTCTGTCGCTGGTCATAAACTGTCATAACTAAGGCTGTTTTCGTTGTCATAACAGCAGTGACGTCACTAGACGCTGATCGTTTCACGTTATTTTAATTCGTAGTTATTGTTAAAAATCAATAAACGTAGCAGTGGCCCTTTTTATACTATTTTTTTATAGTTTTCGTAAATCCTGCATTTTCCCTATTGCTTCATAGCTATTCGATAAAATCAACTATTTAATGATCTCGACATAGCTCATAATAATTATGAAATTATCAAAAGCTTCCACGGCTTTTGATCTCTAAAGGTAAACATGAATTGAGTTCACTATTAATAGTTTTCGGTGAACTTCGTTATTCTTAGATTTACATTTTGTTCCAGGAATACGCTCGCAGGATTGCGAAGGTGTCAATCGATGCCAAGCTGGAGCTGGACGAGGACGAGTACGTGGGCAAGTTCAAGTGCACGCTCATGGACGTGGTGCACGCCTGGGCTAAGGGGGCCTCCTTCCTACAGATCTGCAAGATGACTGACGTTTTTGAAGGTCAGCAGATAATTCTCTCGTTCTTCTTCTCCGTCGTGTTGCTGTTGGCTGAGGTGGTGAGGCGCTGGGTGCTCGGGGCGGACAGCTCTCCGCACGATCTGCCACCGGCTTCCTGCTGGCAGACTGCCTAGCGCAGTCAGATACGCGGCTACCTACTGCGGATTTCGCTTGGTTACACTATAATCTGTGTATTGTCTGGGGTGAAAGCCGTTAAAAGACTCTCAATCCAGTCCATCGCGAAGATTGTATTTGTTGTTTCGTAAATAACAAATATGTCGGGCGGGTCGGTTTGCACAGACAAAAATCTAGACTATTGACTGCTACTAAAAAAAACCGTAATAGAAAAACTTCATAACACTGCATGAGCTAGGAATTAGACCCAGGACACCTCAGTCGACCTAGCAACCACCACAATATTATATAATTACTACAGATGTGTTTCAGTGTAACATTTATGTAGTTATTATCGTTACAATTGTTGTTTTCCACACAAATTAGTTCCAAATGAACTTTATTATTAATAACATCATGAAATTAATTTCCAGGCTCCATAATCCGATGCATGCGTCGTCTGGAAGAGGTGCTCCGTCAGCTGTGCCAGGCAGCCAAGAACATCGGCAACACAGACCTCGAGAACAAGTTCAGCGAAGCCATCAAACTGCTGAAACGAGACATCGTGTTTGCGGCCAGTCTGTACATGTAACTGCTACGTATTCTAGTTAATATTTGTAAGCGTATTCCATTTTCAAAATAAGATAGATGATTTACTGTGTAGTAGTCAGCTCCTATTTGAATGTTAAAAGTATACCAGACCTTTTTCGTAATAGTAGTCAAGTCACGGACACAATAAATATATGATTATTATCGACTTTTTCTTTTATTGTAACATCCTACTTATTACTCGTTTTTGTAATGTGACGTAGACCTATGGATGCATAAGGGTTAAAACATTTCTTAACAGCACAAAACATTACTCATACGAATAAGGGTAATAAGTGGGGGAGGTTGGGTTAGCAATGAAAATAAAGCGCATAGTCACAATGTTATAAGAGAACTTTATTGTTGTAATTACTGTATATCTATAGCATGAACTGGCAAGTAACAAAAAGAATAGTATTTTACTAGAATTACGCTAGAGAACCATGTTCACACAGATTGCCGTGCCGAATGATACATCTTTAACTATCACAAAAAATATTACTGTGACAAAATTTATTTTCCAATACGAACAATTTTAAAATTTACCCACACGAATTTTGATTGTAGTTCTAAAAAGCATTAGAACTGAATTGACAGATTTACTATTTTGTATAAAATCAAAAATTTTGATTCGTATAAAAATGTACGATACAGGGATGTAGCGACGCGGCAGAAGACATCGCGCTGGCCGCACTACGCAACTGTTTTAACGAGGACCCTGTCAATGGTGGGTCATTACTTGCGCGCCAGTTCCGCGACTCTACAAAAACATTGATAAAGGCCTTATTAAAATAATCGATATCAATATTGTAATACATGAAAAAATTTAAAAATTGCTTACGCTATAGTCTCATTTGGTGCCTGAATTGATATGTCCAAGAACTAAACGCGAAATAAACGCTAACTCTGTCTAACTATTACATTTTGAGTAACTAAACGAGGTATTTGTTTTGTGTCTATAGTTACATAGAACTAAATCCCGCGAAGTGCAAGTAAAAATATCTGCACATGGTACAAGACGCGAGCTCCGCCTATGCTATGATAAGTATACGCTATTATTATCGTTTAATACTTAGACGTAACAGTAAACACTCGCCCCGCGTTCGACTGCTATGGAAGACTCGACGCTTACTAGAAGCACTTTCAATACATTACCAGTCGTTCGCCACTCACCAGTTTAAACAATCTCTACGCCATTAAATCGACTCCTTACTGTATTATTTATACAAAATGTACAATTTCTCAAAAGCGCCTTCAATCAACGATATCTGTTGTATATTGTGACTATGCCGTGTAAGATATGATTATGTTAGCTTGTGATATGAGCACACTGACTACAGTAATCTCGCTGTTACTCATGGGGAATATACCGAGTTAACTTTATTATTGCTTTAAATTGCTAGTATTTCTCTGTTGTATGCAAGAGAATTGTAATATCTAAAGTTTCTTGGGTAATGTTTTCTAACTACTGTACCATATAAACGTTGGTAAACTGCAAATACAATGCCCGATACCAGGCGACTCTAAAAACTCTAAGCCCGCTCATTCTCTTTCCACTTAACAATATAATACGCGAAGTACACATCAAGAGATTACTGTAATCAATCTACGTTATAGAATGTCTAGCTTGCTATTGTCCTGCGCCCCTCTCGCTGCTACTAGTTGGTACTAGTCGGTACTAATCGGTACTAGTTGGTACTAGTCGGTACCGGTCGGTCGGTGTGCGCGGCAGACACATAAACTCACTATCGGCTCCATACACTAATCTCGTGTGAACTGTGACACATATTGTAATACAGTGGTTTGGCACTCAATCTCTGTCAGCTATGTTAATTAGGAATATCTGTATAGGCATATATGGCTTTTGTACTATTTCAAAAGTTTGCAATAAAATGGACAATAGCAAGCCGTATACTCGTGTACGTTAATGACTATTCAATATATGATATATAAAACTCTATTTAATGTTTAATGTAAGTATGTGGATTTGATCATTATTCCTATGTAACATTCACATTTAGGTTAGGTACAAACAAGTTAATAGGTAAATACGCTTATTCTCTTAAACTCCGAAATTTGAAATTTACGTATGAAAGTATTATGTCAGTACTCATCCAATGTTCCGAGGCCCTGACTTAACTTGAAACAATCGAAAGAGAACATTTTGATATGCAAACAATTATTGTTACAGATCGATATGACGAAGTAATTCTTGACGACAGCAGAAGTCGAATTCGAACGACCTATATATTAGCAACACACTTTCTTAAAATTGTAGTAGGCCATTTAAGTTAGTAAAATATTTACAATAAAAATACGAAACTGTTTACAGTTTCTTTACGACATTACTCGAAGATTAGGCGAGAAAATCACTAACGACTAGAATGGAAAGTCGTCAGAAGGCAGGCGTCGCCGCGCTCGGGGACGCCTGGCGCGCGCGCACTTCGGCCGCACTGCGCGCTATCTATAGTTTGTTCCCCTGTATGGCAGTGCGTGTTAGCGCTGCGACGCCTTCTCGACGACACAACGACTTTTTACATTACACAGGCACACATAAATTCAGCAAAGAAACCTCCCTACAAACAAATATTCTTCTTATTTACATCAACCCCTATGCAACTATTCAATAAGTTTGCGATAAATTTGAATGACAGATATCAAGAAATAAATCGAATTAGGATTCAACATAGGTAAATTTTTCTAAAACAGTTAAACAATATTAATATTTTACATTAATTATCTTTCAATACCTATTAACATTAGCTATAATTTATAAGATCTCCAAGTTTGTGATAATCCTCGATTTAAATTTAACAAGATATTCGTTACCTACCTATTTACTGTATGCGTCTGCATCAGTTACAATATGAAAGTGACAACTTAACAGAGAGGAGAAAATATTTCAATAATCATCGTACCCTAACTCGACTATAATCCTGTCTCAAAACAAGATCAAAAGTTCACTTGGTCGGACCAAAACTTCAGTCGGTAAAATTGATCAAAACTGTGGCGAGCCGCGGAGCGCGCAGCCGCCACACCGCACTCATACTCGAACAGACCGCTCGCCTCCAATCACATCACTCGCAAGAACACTCCGCGCCTTATTAGCTTTCCCTGGGATGTCGTGAAACTACGAGATAACAGTTAAAAAATCGACCGGTAGTGGAACTGAGGGTACGGAAAGCTTCACGACTGGCGCGTCCCGGGCTGGTGGTGACTGTCTAGGTGGCGCCGCGCAGTCACGTGCTGCCCGTCGCCCGCAGCAGCCGCAGCAGCAGCGGCGCCGCCACGCCCCACAGCGCCGGCGACACGCGCCCTCCGCGACCACATGACTGGATCTCAATTTCCTGGGAAACAACAAAATAAAAATTGTAACCTTCCGATTGGTAGTAACTAGTTTCCAGTAGTAGCAGACAAGCAACGCCTTCATCAAAACTAAGTGAATATGGTCTGTACTTAAGAAATCAGAAGATATTTCTACAGCACTATGGCATAGGCGGTGTCCTCGGTAGCTGCAGGCGTAGAAGAAAGTGGTGACGTGTCAGTCATTCGCCCACTGCGGGCGACAACAGTTACATCCTTCCTGTGCAGCTACCGAGGGCTCTCAGTTTAACGGCAGCGCTATGGCAGACATGGCAGTTACCTCAGGGTGGTATGAGCCGCAGTGCGCGGGGCGTCGTCGATGGTGTCCAGTGGCGCGGCGGCAGGCGGCGCGCGCGGACGCCTCGCGCGGCCTCACGTCCAGGCGCTTGGCGCCGCACGGGCACAATGTGTCCACCACTAGGAGGATCAGGTTGCTGTGCGGAATCTTCTGCACGCTGAATGGCCTGGTACACACGATAAATTAAATTATTTGCCATTTCCTCAAACATTGCTTGATTGCATTCATTCATATCGCCATAAAAGTGACACATTTTTGTCATAAGAGCAGGCACATTTAGTTAAAGCTCTAATTAGATTTGTGTTTTCGCTATACATAATGTTTTTGTACTTGTGTTTAGAAGTTCTTGGGGAAAATATCGGCTCAGAAACCCGACCTCACGGCCTGTGCAGTAGGTACGTACCTATGAACAATTTTTCTTACCTTTCGCAGCCAGAGTTGTGGCAATTAGTAAGCTTGCCCTTGAG
>NDFZ01005405.1:31857-60920 GCA_002192655.3 Mamestra configurata
CGCGGGGGAGGGGGCGGCGCCGCGCCGGCCGCGGGGGGCGGCGGCGGCGCCGATCGCCCGCTGTCGCGCGAGCTCTCCCCCAGTCCGTCGATGATGATCTCGTAGGTGCCGCGGTCTCTGTCCAAGTCGTCATCGTTCTCCATGTCTTCGGTTTCGTAGTCTTCATAATCTGTTGACACAGAAGTCAGTTAGCTTAGAGTCACGCAGGATGCTGTAAAATTCAGAGATATGTTCCTGAGGTAGGTTTATGTGTGCTTACCAACTTCCTCCTCAGCATAAGGTCTGGCGTGTGCGCGCACTGGCTCCCAAAGTGGGAACCACATAGCAATCAAACTAGTCAGATATCCACCGAGCCAGGAGAGCGGTTTCAGAGGCTACGAAAAATAATGTTGTTAACAAAAGTTTTCCAAGAGGAACAGAAATTCTACATATCATATTTCTAAAGACAACATACCGTTATTTTATGTCCATCTCCGCTAAACGAGTTCCTGGAATCCGGGCACCGGCCTTGATGATCATGAACAACCACCTTCTTGTATATTCGATCCTGCACCAGAGAATCCATAATAGTGCCATCGACTTGGCCAAAGAATCGACCTGTTTGTGAGACGTCTTCTGACAGAATGATGAATCCATTGTCATCTAAAATGTAGCAGTCCAACTCGTCGCCTGCGCAGGTTTTCTTACATGATGTTCCGGCGGTGCACTGTAGAAGAAATTAAAAATGAGATTGGGTCACAAAGTGTGTCGTCGATTTGAGAATGACTTACTGCAGAAGTAACATTGAGGAAGTGTTTTGCTAGCGAGTCTAGCTGGAAGTGTAGTCCGACGACGGCGGCGGGGGCTCGGTGTCCTCGCGACTCCACGAAGACCGCGTGCGTGGCCAGCACGAGGGGCGGGCGGCCGCTCAGCTCCTCCGCTTCGGATCCATCGCGGAACGGGACTGAGAACACGAAGCTCTCGGGCTCAATGGCGTGATGTTCCACCGCTCGGCGGTACCATTCGGAGTCGTAAGCTCGGGCGTATCGTTCACTGAAGTGGCTGTAAGGTAAGATTATTCAAAATTATTGTAGTTTTTTTACTTTTAACATGTCGTAAGCACAGAAAAAAACAATTTCCCCTGTGTGCCAACTGCCGGTAGGTCTGAGTCTGTAAGCCTTACACCAAACTGAAATTGAACTTGACGGGACCTCCGTTAAGTCCAATTTCACTGTTTTTCTTGTTCTGTCGCAGTCAAGTTTTACTTGGGGTCAGCCATAGAGTAAACCTATATAGACATTGGGGTCGGCACAAAAGATTTTTCTATACTATATACATATCCTTCCTTGTTAGCTGTCGTTATTCATTCATTTTTTCAAGCAACTGGTATTGTCCCTTTTCTCCATCAACTGAGTATAAAGTCACTAGATACGTATGGTAAATTCTGCTCTACTTACGGTTCAGCAGAGTCAGTATTCCGGGAGGTGTTGACGTTCTCGGTCCAGCGCAGCAGCCCGGAGCGCGTCGCGATGAACGACAGCGTCACCACGAACTTGTGGAACCGGCCTTGTCTGTAAAGATATTGTGAGGTAAGCATTTTATAATTATTGGCTTTTGCTGATGTTGGCATGTGAAAGAGGTAGAGATTTGTCCCCAGTAGAAATAAATAAGATATAAGAGAGATCAGAAATATGGGCTCGTAAAATTCTCAGTTGCGATTTGAACTTTTAATATAATTTTTTGATATATTTTGAAAAAATCGTTTTGTATACAATAAATCCTATCCAAATTCAATACTTTCCAATATATCCGTGTCTTATTAAGAAAAAATATTTAACAATTTCACGCGATATTTTACAATCTTACGGAGTTTGCAATTTTCCAAGATAGTATGCGTGGAGTTTTAACATTAAGTTCCATAACAAATAGAAATATTCCACTCAGAATAAATTATTTTATTGTACGTTGTTATTTTTTTAGGGCAGGTTTAAAACTCCATGCAAAACAATATCAGCAAAGGTAAAAAAATAAGTGTTTGATCAAAAAAATCCGTGTTGGCTAAAAATCACACAAACCAATGAAAACACATTACCTGATCCTCGTTTGCTGTCAGATATTATATATTTAAAAAATAAATAATACACGGGAAAATTATTATCCAATTTAGGAAGATGATATCAAAATAACTTGAGTGTATGAACATCTGCCTATCTTATCAGTATCACTAGTACTTCCTCCAAACAACTCTTAACGAAAATATGTTTGCTTCGAAGTAAAATTTTTATGTACTTGTTTCTACTTTACCGAACAAGTGCGTTCCCAAAGAGATCTACTCTATTTAAATCAAATCAAATTTTCGTGAAAACAAGAAAAGATTTTCAGTTACAGCAAGATCCCAGGGCCGCCAGACGCTAGATAGTTATTTTCGGGGTTTTCAGAAAATACGTAACCGCGGCCCTGACGTCTTGGACACATAGTCCTGTCATGTCACAGTACATGTGTCATGTCATGTACAGTAAATTTCTATCAAGTTCCTAGCTATTACCTACTTGTAGTCATTGTATAGTTGGCAAAAATTTTAGAAACACCCGAAAAATCGTTTTCTTAAAAATATGACCATAATATCAACTAAGCAAGTTTTTTTCTACAACATCGAATTTACTATAAATTTAATAAAATACAAACTTATAGGGTAAAATTTCTAAGAAAACAACTTTTCCATTTTTATACGGTCATGAAAGATCCAAGCTCTCTGTTCACTGGTATTATCAAAAGGCACATGTTAGAGTCATGGACTGTTCTGCAGTTCTGAAATGCTTGGCTTATTATTGACCTCACTACTTTTATAGGCCGAATTTTTGGGGATAGGAACTTGCCTTTTTTCACATTTTTGTTTTTTGGGGTTATGTTTACAAAATAGCATTACCATAGCGTTATTCACCTAATTAAAGACCGTCGGTACTGTCCGTGCAATTAAGAACAAATCATTTTTGCGCACAAATCTTCACCCAGTGTGCTCAATCGAATAGCAGATGCATGACTATTTAAAGACGTATGTTAGTTCTTAGCAGTAAGGTATTTCTATAAGTCTAAGTACTTGTAGTTGAACCAATCTGAAGAGTTACGTTACCTTGTAAGGAGTGCCATTAAAGTCGCTATCGGGCTATTTGTGTGACAAACACAAACAAATTAGTTATCGACATAAAATAATTCAAAAAGCTGTCATTTTATTGCTGGTGATGGTGCTATATTTACATGCAGAAAGAGTCTTCTTTTATTGCGTGTGATTTTATAATTGTTCTGTTTTCAGTGGCAATACGAGACTGGATGTAGACATGATCAATGTTTTTCACTTGGCGTGGGTTCACGGAAATCAGGGTAAAAAAATCCCACAACACCATTTATGGTTAAAGCTGATCACCTCTGGAACCCGATCCTTCACAATACCACGTAATTTACTCTTTGATAGGATGGATATGTAATGCAAGTCCCTGTGGTGGCCAAGTGCCATTCCACGGCTGCAAAAAAGAGTCGAGAGAGACGTGGAGAACTTGGCTTATTAGATAACGATGCCAGCGCAATTAATGCAAAGGCTAAGGCCCTGTGCAACGGGAAAGGGTAAGGCCATATAAGAAAAGGTCGCTTCTAGAAATTAGAAACTGCTATATTTGAGGCAAATACCTAATATCTAGAATTGAAAGAAGCACGTGGTAAAATAATTACAGCTGCACGGGTCGGTCTTCAAGCGTCAGCAACGCCATACCGAGATTCCGCCGTGCCTTGGAAAGCACGTTAAGCCGTTGTTGCCGGTTGGTACTTTGTCAATCTTTGACAGGCGTTTCGGGTAGTCAGGCCATGAAATCAGACACCAGTCCTGCCAAAGTGTATCGTGTAGTCCAGTTGCTGGGTTGTGGCAGACAGATAGGTAGTCGCTTCATGTAAAATACTGTTATCAGCTACATCGGCTTAGACTGGAAGCCAACCTCAATATAATTAGGAAAATGCTATTTTTAGAGTTGATTGATATTTGAGACAAATCCTTATTGGATAAAATCTGCCACTTTCTCACTCTTACTCACAACAAATATGAATGGGTCTCGCATCACCACTTGACAAGAACTGAGGATTTGCCTCTTAAATAAAAACAAAGGATGTCTTAGTTTTAAAATTGAATATTTGGTGAAGTGCTTCAAATCATGCTCAGATATAAAGTGTACTTACTGGGAGTGGTGACTAGCGTGTCCAGTGTGAGCGTCCAATTCTTTGATTACCATTGCATCCCTAATCAGTGATTGCACTAAAGTTTTGTCACCTGAAAACGAAAATTAGTTTTAGCATTAAAATATTAAATTGATTAGTTTGGTTGGTTTGCCTTTGGGAAATGTAGGTATGTACGCGATCAACTCAAAAATTACCGAACGGATATTATACGGCTATATATATATATAGACGGCGTGATTCATGAGGAAGGTTTAGGTGTGTCCAATTTACACAAAATCGAAATGAATTATCATTACAATTTCGTGTAAACTGGCTGAAAATTGACGACGTTTTTGGTTGATATCGGAAAAAAATTATGCCGATTGGAAGCTTATATGCTTTGCTATAATTGCCAAGCCGCGACGGGTTACTAGTTACTTATTTACGAGTATAATACGCACAGTAATAAGAGTCGCGTTCCTGCTTCTTGTGCGCGTTGTGCAGCGTGAGCGCGCGCGGGCGCAGCGACATCCACTTCCAGCCGGGCCGGCCCGCGCGCGACAGGAAGTGCACCAGCTGCTCCTCCGCCGAGTTGAACGACTGTTCGGATGTGGACGCGTATTCGCAGTATACCCTACAAGTAGAACATGGTTAAATTCCGAAAACTTTCTTGTGGCTTGTAAAAAATCTACTTATGACCTAGTCTTCTGGAGTTTCCACTATAGATTTGGGAGTCAAGTCATTAACTTTGAAAAAAAATACTTCTACCCATTATTGGACTGTCGATGTGTCCACCCAAAATACACTCAAGAATTTCTGTTTAGAATAAATCGTTTCTAGATCTTTTTTTTTAAATATTACTTACCAGTCTGGGTGAACCTTCCAATTTTCGCCTTTAAAGTATTCCGTGACTGCAGAAAAGACAAAAATATTAGTTTAGTGCCTAATTCGTGCTCAGTGCAGCCTTAAAGCTTCGTTCGGAATCCCTATATTTTCTTGTTCAAAGGTCACACCGTCTCTTTCTTTCGCGCCTCTCTAGTGTCACTTACCATTAACAGGACTATGCTTGACCTCCTGCTCGGCCTGCAGCTCGTACATGCCGTACCCGTCAGGCAGCACGGCCGCCAGCGAGAAGGGCGTTCCGTCCACAGGACTGTAGAAGTACCGCTGGCGTCTGGTCGCCACGCGGCGCATGTTGTCGTACTGAACCTTTACCGCGATTTCTGTTTCTCCTTCCCGTTGTTCTATCATGTCGTGGCGGAGCTAGAAAAGGATGGTAGATTATGATGAAATAGTTGGTTGGCTATTTTTTAGGAATAAACTGGATAAATAATATTTATGATTATCACAGCAAGTCAAAGCATTAATCCTTTGGGAAACTAAATTAGGAAACAAGCCCAAAAATGTATCGTTGGACCAAATATAGATCCTTGGGGTACCTTTTTAGTAAACGAGCCTAAAATAACCGAAGACCCAAACATAAATATTTAGGGTAGGTTCATTTATTTTAGTACATTTTGACCCTGACATAACCAAGGACCAAATATAGATAGATCCTTGGGTTATACCATTTTAGCTTGGCCCATATGCATAATGGGAGTATAAATAAACAAATACCAAATTTAGATCCTTGCGGTACTCCCGTGATAGCATGCCTTTAGGAATTAAAAGTAAGTGATAACTTACATCGAGCAGTAGCGAAGTGAGGTTGACCCTAGAGTTCTCATCAGAATCCACCAGCAGTTCCACATCAGTCAGGTCCACACTCGAGTACAGAGGACGCAGCGTCTCAGTGTACTGTGGAGTATAGTACCCATATTTAGTATATCCGACTAAACTCAACTAACACTATTCACATTCTCATATATTCCTTCTTGGTAATGAATCAAAACTGTAAAATAATTCTTTTTTCTGTACTTACTTCCTCGTTCGTATGCTGTAACAAGAGATATAGCATCGGTATAAGTTTAAATATAAAAATAATAAGCAAATTGTTCCGAAAAGCTTGTGATGAAGACTCAAATAGTTCAGTTTAATAATAAAAATTACTTACCAATGGTCTCAAATCTGGATGATATAAAACATGCCCGTTGTTATCCACCATGAACGAGTAACCGTTCACACCCAACTGTGAATACATTGAAAGATTTTTAAATGATGTACAACACAAAAAAAAAGTTATAGTTACGTGAAGAATATACGTTTAAGGGTACCTTATATGGTGGCACGAGCTTCTTTAATTGATCGATAGGCACATCAGTTCCCACCACGCCCAGTAAATTAGCTTCTCTTTGCTGAAAACAAGGAAGGAATGATGAAATAGGTAAAGTCTAGGAAGATAATATAAACACCAAGTTCATTAAAAGATGATTAGGTAAATATGATACATACCGTGTGGTTTCTCCTATCGAAGATTGGTACGGTGACGGAGGACATCAGTTGGCCCATGCCATCATCAGAGAGGCTACTGCTCTGTAAGTACAAAAATAAATAATTCAATGAGATTCTGAGTGGACATCGCGTACGAATTGACAACGTTGCAAAAAAGGGCCTTTGACAGTGGTAAGTACATTGGATAGGATGGTCATGTTGAACCATTGTATTACTGAACTCACAAAGCAAAACTGCTCTCGACCGTATCGCTTGCCTGGTCACGTTATCTTTCATCTAATATTTCGTGAATCCGTGTCAGCAGCACTAACTTGCTGTGCTTTCCAGTTTTTTATCGAAGTTTCCATCTCTTTCGTGGTGTATTATGAAGTATATATGCATGATAGTATACGTACCCTTCCACCAACGTACGCAGGGCTCCAATGCACCGGGTGCACGGTCTGGTACATGACCAGCGGCCTCGCCAGCACTTCCACGAAGTGCAGCACCTTCGACTTTATCTCCGAGTGCTCGTTTATCGTCACGTAGAAACCTGACAAGGTAATCATTTCGTAATCAAACATGATGAAATCACAGAATAGAAAACCTTCTCTTGACTTAACTTTTGTGCTTCTTCTGCCAGCTCAAAATGGAGTGAATGATGTTTTCATCATTCACTCCATTTTCATTTCTATCATCCCTCACATAATCTTAGCATACAACACCTAGTTAAAAGTTCATAGAAGACATCCTAGCCCTTGAAAGAATTGCTAATAGCGCTACAGTTTTTTTATATTGTTTTCTATATCTTTGTCATTGTTGCTATTGTGTCGAATAAATGTACTTACTACTATTTTCTAATATATTTTTTTATGTAGGATTGTTCTGCATTTGATTGAACTAGAAGCTGAACACAACATAATTGGGAAAAAGCAAGGTAGATTCTCTATACCTTTATTAGTGCACGCCATATCCTTCATGTTATGTCCAGCAGTGGCGTCTCCACCCACGCGGTAGGTAAAGATGCGCACGGGCATGTGCGGCCAGTTCCACGTGCGGAACACCCCCTTCACGGCGCCCGCACCCCCGCCGGCGCCTATCACGGCGATGGCCTGGTTGCATTGACAGCCAAGACCCGTACGGTTATACTGCAAGGGAAAATTATTGCGGGGTTTCACTTTTCGAAACTCCACAGACGTGTTTGGTATCGATCTATGTATGGACATATACGTTTTTTGTCGTACCTCAGATACATATCGAAAGGTGTGGTGCAGTATCGCTAATTATTTTAATTTTAATCTATGATAAAGTTCTACGCACTCCACCAAAACGACAGTAATGAAATTGGCACGGCAAAAGTTGCATAAACCGTTCTATTTCCAGAAAATATCTAGAATATGTTTATGCAAGTTTATAGGATGTTCCTTACCCGATGTAAGATTTCGAAGCCAGTAGTGAGAGCGCCTGTCAAGTTGGCCACGCCTCCGGAAAGGTCAGCGTTCCATATTGCTGTCTTCAGTTCTCTTATCGTTTCTGGTAGAGCCTGAAATAAAATGGCGTCATACACTCGAGCAAAACAACTTATAAGATGTCAGTACTATTTATCTATCCTGTGTTAAAAGTGACACAGTTATGGTCCTACTATTGATATTAATTAGGAGTAGTTACTGGTTGTCAATCACTTTTTAATAACTAAAAAGTGTTTTATTCATGCAAAAGCTTCCTATGTATATAGAGACCTACTTATTCTGAAGTAACTCAATAAGTTCACTTTACTACATCCCTTTGTCCATAATTCGCACAAAGTGGCTCCAAGTGCTGTAGATGATATCCTGCAATTTTATTGGTTGACATCAAAAGGTAGTAAAACGTAAAGACGTTTGAAAATATGAATATTCATTACATTCTCTTCACTAGGGGGTGGCATTTAGATCAGGAATGTGACTAATTTATTAATTGCTTTCCCTTTCTTCTCTGCGTTTGCCGTAATTATGAGAAAGACAGAAAATTGTGTAAAAAAGAAGCATCCGAACTATCTCAGTTTCATTGTTAAACAGTACAAAATTTAGTTAGAAATTGTGCTGGAAGGTAAATGATGTAACATCGGCATTATCTTCTAAAGAATCTGCAAGGTCTCACCTTGGCTCGTATTGTTCAATGAAACTAGCCAAGTTTATGTGTTCAAGCGATGAGTTAAAGTTGTCTAACCGCGGACGAAGGCTGCAGCTGGTTGCAAGCAAACAACCTTGAAAGTTGCCGCGAAGGCCCATTGTTATGAGTTCCAACTACCACCAGCATGTTTACCGCTTATTGCTTAGCTATCTTCAAGTTTCATGCAAAACAAGGAAGTAGGTACGCTCAACTGCTGACGTTGAGTTGTTTATGTAATCACTCATGCAAGTTGTAACTTAATTACCCATTGTTAAGGAAATGTAGCGAGTGTGAACAATTATACAACACGCACGCATTACCACTTTTGTTTTATGAAATTAAACCGGATTACTTTTGATGTGTCTACCAAGCGTGTAATCGGATGTGAAAACAGATCTCAAATCTGGGTTTAACGTGTCAAATAACTTAACCGATATTGCTTACAAACAGTAAATAAGTCATAAGATAACAAATACAGCGTTTGAGCGAGTCGTTAAAGCGAACAAACATACGAATATCCTAATGAAACATGGTGCGTGTTACTCTTAAATATACAAAGTTTCATTTCGGCCGGGACGACATAAAGCCGGGAATGTTTGCCATGAAGGTAATTGTTGGATCGTATGTTAGCGAAGTTGCCGGCTCAAGAGCGAACCAGCCTTTTGGACGACTTCAAGTAGGTACGGCTTTACGTATCGACTCGTATCTACTTCTGATGTGATGTTATCCAGTGCACGCTGGTATTCCTTAAGAGTTATAATCTTTGTTAAACTCAATCATTATAGTGGCAAAACAAGTTTGTTTCCATCGCTACTGTTCGTAGGTAAACATAGTTATATCTGGAATGGAGCTGGAGTATTATCTAGTCATCGATCGGACTTGTGACTCGGCTCGACCCGCTCGGAGAAAGTGTGCAAGTATCGCAGCAAAGTTGCAAGCTCGCGCGATAGGGGCGCGGCCGCTCCCCCCACCTGTCACGAGCTACGCGCCGCTCTCTTCTTTGTATCGTTGATGTTATCTCTAAACTTTGCCGAGACTTATGAACTGAATAAAGTGAGCACGCCAAGATGATATTCTCGTTGAAATATAGTTCTTTACAGACACCTCGGGAAATGCGAGGAATCGAGGATGTCTTATCAAATAAGAGTTTACGGAGAGATAAAGCCGACAACTGCGAGATTCGAATGTGTTGGGCGATGAACTTGGATTTTCTTATTTCTGACTCTACAAACGGACATGTGTGCATATTCAATATGAATATGAAGCACTACTCCATGATCTTCAATCGAATATATGAGCGTGAAGCGTAACTGTGTGTAACGTACTTTCCATAAACGTGGAAATGTCGCTGACATTCAATACCAAAGAGTGAACCCTAAAATCGAACCAGTTGATCGTAGAAACGGAAATGGGTTTTAAATGTTCGGGGCATAAATATTAAAATGTTGTCTGTCACTTAACGAAAGTCGTGTTAACATTGGGCAGAGGTAGTGTTTGGCGACCCAGCGATTGATGAATGTCCTCCTGTCCTCACGCCTACTGTCTCGCGTGACACCACCGTGATAATGAAGTGGTTTTGTACGAACCCCTAATGTGTTCCCCCGAGGTGGTTTGTAAAGATCCCCAGCTTTATTTGTGTAACTCCTCAATGGGACACGTGTATAATTTCTTGTCACATTAATATGTGGTTACGCTCTATTTTAGGTGTCGTCAATAACTACGGTGGTCGTTACTTTTACAAATATATTTTTTGGGAATCTTTAATTTAGTTCCAACAGTGTTCCTGCGGTTGCGGTCATTCAACACAAATCTATTTTTGTGAGTAGGTAACGATTAGTTGCCATGTTGTTTTGTAACAATGTTAGTTTATAAAATAATATAATAATAAAATGATTTATTTCCAGAAAAAATATAACAAGGTTTGTCGTAATTATTAGCTAGTAGATAAAAATGATTCGAATATATTTATAAGCATCCGCTGCCGAACTAGATTAAGACCTGTATTTCAGCAAACGGCGCCACTCCCCGTAGCATCAGAATTTAAACTAGCTTATACTATTTTACACAAAATCAACATAGGAATAAATGAGAAATAAATGGTGTGTGAGAGTGCCTCTCTTTGTGTATGGGTGTAGTGTACGTGTGTGTATGTGAGAGGAGGTGTATTGTTTGCATATCTGACTTATGAATACTGATTCCAATTAAACAAATGACTTAACTAGCAATTCGAATTTCGATGGCCTAGATTTATGAAAATACAAAACTATATTGATTAATAAAAAGGGGACGTAAAATTAAAAGATCACGATCAAAAATGATTAACGTTGCTTCAATTATTTACTTGATTGTGGATTTGTGTCGTTTGTGTGCAGTGAAACTAAAATGATCTGATACCCAATATTAATGGCGTCGCATTAAAGTTGGCTCCATGGAATCCATTAAGGTGCGTACACACGATGACAGATGAGTATCGGTGCCGAACCGCGGCACCCGCCGACACGCGATACTTGCATTTGTCGCCATCATTTACATCCTTGTGTACAGGCGGATTTTATTGAGGTACCTACTTCTGATGTGGTAGAAATACAGTCATACATACAAATCATGAGCCTTATATCTCGATACTGGACAATCAGTTTAAATACGAATATGAATATTTCTTCCGCTGCGTTTTGTGCAGCGATATTGCTGAATATTAATAATACGTCAACCATCACCCTGTATATATTCAGTAATTAACAATATTTTATTCATCTTTGCAGTAGGTCAGATAATGGTATTTTGATTCGACGATATTAATGAAATTCGTTGTCGATATTGCCACATTCCTTTATAATAAAAAAAATTATTAAGTTTTTCATTGGTCCGAAATATTCTGATCCGCTTTTTATGAAGTTTAACGTAAATTGCTTCCTACTTGACTATGTGTTGCGTTTGTATAATTTGTTTGCTGTAATTAAAATGACGTTAATTACAAAATTCATAATTTATTTTCATAGTAATTAAGTCAAATGCGAGGATAAATTTTCAGTACATAATATTGCTAACTATGTATAACCTGCCTACCATCATACAGTCATCACATACACACATGTAGTAGGCACTGGGATATTGCTGTGGCCACAGAACGTTGCCCACCAGTACGACTGCGGCGGGCCGCAGCGGTTATTTGTATATGAAATACCTCTGGTTGCAATTATTACAACCACGAGTGGCCCTGGCCGGAGCGGGGGGGTCATACAGTCATCCGTGACTAGAAACTGCCTCTGGTCATAATGCCAGCATTTCATAATATCTTCCTACGCGTAAACTGCTCACGATTATAATTTCCTTTTCACACCACCTGCACGAAAACGTCAAATTATAAGCTATGCAAACTTAACCTTAAGTACGTTATTATAGTCCGCGAGCGGCGCCCGTCGGCCTCCCCTGCTAGGTGCAGGTCCTGCGCGGTTCGCGTAGCCTGCCGCGAAAACGTCGGTAGACTTCGGCCAAAGCTTTTCCTAAAGGAACGTGTCGAGATATTGGTGTGTAGTGTTGTGTTGTGTTGTTGTTGTTGTGTAGTGTATTGAATGAATACACTATTATTGCCCGGCGCTGGACGGGGGCACAGCTTCGGTGTTCATCGAACACCGAAACGAACGAACGCGAAGTGAACGTGCGAAGTGAACGCGCAGCCTCTTCAAATTGTACTTGCACCATGCAAGTACAATTTTCTCGCAGTAGGTGTAAAAAGTAGGGTATGCTCTTCGGCGATAAAGGTGTCTTTGCCTTGGGCTAGCTTAAAACCCACGCTACATTCAGGATTCTTGTATTAACTCCCTCGTTTCGATCGTGAGTTAACTTTCGAATGCTTCATTGCGTTCGGGATTCAATATGACTTCCGTGACAAAAGACACTGCTTTAGCCCCTCGATGCATAATCTACTATTTTGGATAAATAAATTTGAATAACGGCGGCAAAATATATCTTCTCGGTATTAAAATAATGTTCCATTAGATATATTTAGTTTGCTTTCGAATTTGAAAATACTTGTAAAGACTGACTTTTAATATTGCTTAACCTTTTGAATGCCAGAGCAAAAACGCATCGGCGTCGCCTAGCCACAAATTCGCCGTACTTTTGTCACATATTTGTGACGTTTGGTGTACAGGACACGCCTTTGCTTGTCATGTATAAGTGACAATGGCGTTCAAAAGGTTAACAAGTGTATAGATAAACACACTAAACTACATACATATCTACATTTTCTCTCAATCCATTCTTGACCTGGCTACTTCAGATATTGCGTGGTCACGTATCTTAATTAAAACCTATTCCTTATAGGGCTTGGTATTTAATTTTGCCCGCCTATAGGAAACAGGGGCTTAGAATTGTACCGGACTAGTCCTGAGTTAGTCTTTAATTAAATAGGCCTTACTTGAATCTAGGATTCCTAACCGTCTAACGTTTTAACGTCTTCATTGTTTAGAAGATTAAGCTGAATCACCTTTTTAGTTGTGCCGATGTGGAATTAAAATTGCCTACAACTTGATTATATGAGTTCTATGGGAATGGAATTATAAACACTGGTCACTGATTTCATAAGACTTTTTTTTCAGGATGGGGAATCATCAAATGACTTCTTCCGCTCTGGGTGGAGCGGAAGGGCGTGTCAGATTCTTACTGACTAAAACCCATCCGTACTCCTTTCAAAGCCCTTTGCGCTTCAGGGCCGCGGTGACTCTTTCGAACAAATTCCGCAACCCTGGCAGGCTCCGGCCCTAGCGGGCCCCGTCTTCTATGCTGACATCTCTTTGAAGCGCGCGTGAAACACAACGCGCCATCGACCCGGGCCTGGTGGTCATCGGACAGCGAGCCACCCAACGCTCGCCGTCCTCAGGCCCGCGCTTACGGTGGCCGGGGATCGCCCTGCGACTCCCGACGCCCGGGGCATCTTCTCCTGTAGCGGCGGTTAGGGCGAAGGCCTTGCCTTTCCCTCGCGCGGCCCGCCTCCTCCTTCGCTAGCATTACTGCTTCGCAGAAGGAGGTGACCGCTTCCCAAGCCTCCTCGCTCCGGACCATGGATTCAACCAGGGCCGGACGCGAGAGGTTGCCGCCGCCGATCGCCTCGACGAGGACACGGCGGTGCCCAGCCCAAGCAGGGCAGACCTCCACTGTATGCTCCACCGTGTCCTCCGGGCGATCCTCACAGTGCTGACATCCGGGCGTATCCTCCCGCTTAATCCGAAACAGGTACCTCCCGAAACAGCCGTGTCCAGTAAAAACCTGCGTCACGCGGAAGGTGAGGACGCCGTGACGCCTCTCCAGCCACTTCTCAAGGAGGGGCCTTACCGCCGCAATAGTGGATCATAAGACTTGCTGTAATCATTGTGAAATTATTGTGGCGGCTTATTTCACTAGTGTAGCTGATTCTTTATGATTTTCCAATTGAATACCAATTTAAATCAGTTTTATTCTGTGAAATTCGCAATAATTAATAACACACGAGCGCTCAGCTTCCATTTCGTCACGGGCGGCGACCGCGAGCGTTTAATTTCATCACGATTTCCACGAACGTTTCCATGTTCGTCAGTGTTTTTTTACAATTTTTGTTGTATAATCCTTAACGTGCTGTTATCTTGCGTGACCCAAATCCAGCATTGTTAATACAAAATCGTGGACAATGTCCCACGCAGTAATTGACACGCATAAACCGATATTAAAAGCTTTCTACGTGGGTAGGTAACGTAACGATTCAGAAAGGAATTCACGTCGTGTTAAATCAGTACTGACATGAAACAATTTGTTTAGCCTGCCTGTACCTGCAACCCCTGTTTTAATTAAACTTATGTCGTCTAATTACTCTTGATTGCTGTTCGCGCTTGGATAATATTGTGTTGGAAACTATTAGCAACGATTTCATATTTTATAAAGCGTTCCCCTGGCGATGCTTGTTAATTACCGGGTCGTTTGTTATGCTAACGCCCATTTGAGTGAAGGTAAAAGATACCTGTACTTGAATGTGAAATTTAAATTGATTTAATTGTCCAGTTTTGCCAAGGGGTGTCGTGTTACCCAGCTTCTGGGTTGTGGTTAAGGTTGCCACCTTATTTTGGGAGAAAAAAAGTTTTATGCGGTTTTGTAAGTGGACAGTCACATTTAGATGTGGAAGTGTTATATGTTGTAATTGTGTTAAGATCGATTACCTACTCCGTACGATGAACCGAACAAATAATTGCAAAAAATATAGCACTTTTAGAAAAAAAAAATGCGTTTTACTTTACGTTACTTATTTTAAACCTTTTTGTATTTTTTTTCTATGAGTGCGAGAACAATTATCAGCATCACGTTCAATGTTTTTATTTTTACGGCACAAACTAAACAAAAGTTGATTTTTTATTAGATTTTAGTAGATTTTAACATTGTAATTTCTTAATTTTTATTTTTTATTTTTGTATTGTTTTCTAGTGCGACTAATTTTGTACGCCATAAATGGCAAAACTTGTAGCTACCTCATTTTAATTCTAAGACTTGTATACTATACTCATGTTTTACGAAATAAATTTCTTATCTTATCAGTGGCGAACTAGGGTTGTGCATTGAGCTTTGCAGCCCTGAGAAAGATAAATGTTAGAGCAAGCGAAGCGAGCTCGATAATTCTAGGTAAAATGTAACGATGATGCTCCGATGAGCTGTTACATTTTTTGACATTTGATATAAAAAAGGAGTCACATTGTGAGCTCATGCAGAAAATTTTGAGAAATACGAGACTGTAGGATGCTTGAAACTTTTGGCTCCCAGCTAAACTTAGTTTGGCTTTGTATTGGATTTCCTTCTCGAAATTTAAATTATCGTTAAAAACATAGTATTTTTCGTACTATATTATTTTTCTGTACAATTGAGTAAAATATAGTACAAAATACTATATATTATAGCAATCCTACTTGTGGAGGCAGATAGGGAGTAGATCCATGTAGAACAGCAGCTGAGCCCGACATACTTGTGAAAAGGCAAGGCAGATTGGTTTGATTATTAACTATAAATCAAACAACTTTATGATGTCTCGCGTGGGTTTTGTGCATCCATACAAAATAAATGCCTATTCGCTGGTTCCTATATCTGTACATACTCTGCCCACGTTAATATTTCCGTGCTATTAGCGTTTAACACCCTGACCTGACTAGATACGTGGGCTTTACACCAACAAAATATTAGCGCACGGGTAATCAAATACCCTAATAGAGCGGAAACAAATAAATACTAATGGATTATTGGAACGCCTCCGCACATCGCTGCCTACTTGTTTGGCTAAATCTGACTCCTACTAACTTTGGTTAGACTCTTCATTAAGTTATTATTATAGACTCGTGTTTTTGTTCATGTATTTATCATAATCACGTACTAGTAAATTAATATTATATTTAACGCGTAAGCGCTAACTTGGCACCTGGCTCGACACATTTTGAATGACGTTTTGTCGTTTTAATTTAAATTGAACAATTCGATTTCGATGAAAACATTATTTATATGTTAGCATCACTGTTACCGTTGCGTTTATATTATTTTCATCGAAATCGAATTGTTCATTATAAATTAAAAAGCCAAAACATCATTCGAGCCAGGTTTCAAGTTAACGCGTAAGCATAGTAATTGCGAAAATAACTCTGTCTCTTTGTTACCCTTTCAAGTATTAACGGCTGAACGGATTTGGATGAAATTTGGCTTACGGGTTAATCATAAGCTCGATTAGGACATGGGGGGGCTTACTTTAATACCGAGAGCATGTTCCTTGATTTTCACGATGCCGTGGGTAGAAACTAGGATCTAATACGATAGAAACCAATTTCACAAAGATTTAAGCCACTAAAATTCGATACTATCAAAACTAATGTTAGTAAAAAGCCAATATAGTCCATCGTCCAGGGCGTGAACTTTGGAGCGAAAGGTCGCGGCTTCGGGCCCGGCCGTATTGAACTTTCGTTAAGCTTATAACGCGAGGGTTATTAATTTAAAATGTATCATCGTAATACGCCAACATATTTCACCTATATGTTTTTGTGTCAAATAATATCATTTACTTTCATGTTTCCAAGTAAAAGCGATCATTTATTACTATTTTGCTCACGTTTCTTAATAATTCAAATCGTTGGAACTTTTAAACAGATTTCAGTGAAGCTTGCCAACTTGAAGATGAATCGCAGCTCAAACTAGGATACTTTTAATATTAAAATAAGATTTGATTTTCGTGGAATATCCAGAGATAAATGTCTTTTCAATCTGAGCGTATCTTTTAAATGTTTTCCAATCTAGAGGGCGAGGAGTGACTTTCTGAGAAATGTAACGTGAAATGCTTACTTATTTATTTGTCAAAACTTCTTGCAACGCACTGGTATAAAGGAGGACATTATTATTTTTTATAAATAACTAGTTTTTGCTCGCGACTTCGTACGCGCATATCCCATTTTCCTTTCCCGGATATGCTCTATGTGAATGTGGCTATCATATGCAAAAATAATTTTCCAAATCCGACTGAAAGTTCCAGAGATTAGCGCGTTCAAACAAACAAACTCTACAGCTTTATTATATTAGTATATAGATTTTATATATAGTATAAACATACAGGCGTTTGACCACAATTTCACCTAGTGAAAAACGAAGATTTGGTCAACGACTGACCACACTTGCTTAGAAGTAATCTTAATGAGTCTTAATGCCCTAGGCAGTCTATACCAGTCAACCAAGAGTGGTGAAGAGATAACATGGCAGGCTTACCTGGGCAAGAACTTTGGTGTAGCAGGAATGTAGCTCGGATATCGTGTCGCTGTATCGGTAGATGTTGACGAAGTCGTTCGGCCCGAGAGTGTCCAGTAAAGCAGACACGGTGGACTTGGCCAGACGCCAATAGGAAGAGCTGAGGTCGTCGGAGTCATCGAGAAGGATCACCAGGTCCTTCGGAGAGGTTGCGGCCTCCACGAACCAGTTTGAGGACCTGAAGTCGTAGAAGTCTCTCGCGTGGTGCGAGTAGCCGTCTTCTGGTGGCCAGGACATGGCTGTGAGGCAAAAATATTACTTTTATTTTTTTAATCTTCATGGTAGTGTTTTTTATGATGAAGCTATATGACGAAGTATGTCAGGTGGGGTGGAACTCTATCTGAAGATGTAGAAGACTAAGCGGTCCGTCGGGGACTCAGGTACAATGCAAAAAAACACTGCACCAAATGTTAAACTAAACGGTGCGCTTCTATGGTCGGTAGAATACGTGCTGGCGTTGGTAGGTGGGACAGCCCCAGACTGGCTCACTGGATACGGCTGCATACGTAGATGTCAGTCGTTTCAATTTTGTATATAGTGTGTTTTTTTTTACTAACATTAGGTTAAGACTTTTACTAACAATAAATAAATATTGTTATTTGATCTGAAATAAAATATTTATTATTGAAATTGTCTCCAAGCAAATAAAACGTTACTGTCAAATACAAATAAAACAAGTACGTAATAACTCCTATTTTAAAATCAATCAAATAGTTTATAGGTAAGTTTAATATGAGACGAAATTAGGTAAATGTTTGACTTTCATCTGCGACGACGTTGGGTAGATAAACATTTTACGTAGCGCGTAGCGTTCGTAGCGCTCTCGTAGCACTCTCGTAGCCCTCGTAGCATTCGTAGCAAACATTAATGATTGCATTAAAATGCAGGTTAAGTGTATTTTTCTTTACTTGTCTTACGGCCGGTCTTCAAATAGTTCGCATGCGTTTCTTAAGCAGATTAGATTATGTAAGACAAAATACGCTGTACCTAGATATTATTTCGTCAGTTCTTTTCCTTACCTGGGTACCGCCTCATGAAGCCCGAAGACGAGGCGTAATACTGCCATGACAGCGTGGGGTCGATCTCGTAGTTGTTCACGAACAGAGGGTCCAAGTGCTCCGACCACGCGATCTGGTTCTGAACCTCGCCATCTGCGACAATAGACAACTTTAACTTTCGCATCCCAACTTGGACAATATTTTACAACTACGTTTATTGCGAGCCATTCGTCCAAAAATGTTTAATTGGAAAATTGCGTAGATCCCATTAGGTTTGGAAGAAATCAGAATATACAATGCAGTTGTAAATGCTACGACTACATTTAATATATTAGACACTAACATAAACTACAAGAAAGAGACAAAATAAAAACTAAAATAAACAGTTTATTTGTTTAATAAAAGCAAAAAAAATAAAAATGTCATACAACTTGCTGAAAATTACGACTGTCGGAAACAGTTTAATTCATCCTGTTTTAAAAATATAATTTAATTTGAATTGTAGTTGCCGACCATTTTTATAGACAATAATAAAAGTGTTTATGAAGCAGCCACATGCACGAACAACTTTAAATTCAGCTTATAATATGTAAATTATTTCACGTGCTGTTAAACTTATGCATTATGTATGAACGCAGTAACTTTCGTTACACAATAGAGGATAATCGCGACACTGTTGGCACTCTGTCCACCAATTAGGGAAATTTTCTTTAACTACCCATTAAAAGAAGTGTAATTGGCAAACTTGGTTCATTGGGCAGCCGTGATTGCTTTCTCCTGGACCGGCGGCCGGAAAAATTAATGGTTCGCCTGTGTACTATGGGTTTGTTAAATAAACGCACCAGGCCCTATGTAATTACGCCCTTTAAATTAAATACGGCTGCCAAACAATATTTTGGGGCTTTCGGAAGCGTGAAGGATTTTGTGGGAAGTTTCCTGTGTGTGTGTATTTTTTTGCCAGTTCAGCTACATTTTCAAATTGTCTTTGTAGCGATTTCCATTGACATTTTGATTACCTGTACAAGAAATCATCAAGATTTATCCAATCCCAATTCAACTATGTAGATTCATTATATAAAGAAGTAATCAAACCGTAGACGTATAATTATAATCTCGAAACGGCCGAACCTTCCAGTACTGGAACTTCAGAAATATCTTTATTTAAAAGTCGTAATTCCGTCAACAATAATTCATCAAAGATTTGAAATAACGTTTGTTTGAGTGAGCGCTACTAAATAGTGAGGAATACGTCAATCTGTCCATTAATCATCTGTGGCCACCCTGAAGCCCTGCCCCTCGCTACCCTCGTGCCCCGGGCTACCCTCCCATGTGTCAACAATATATTAGCTTCCATTATTTAGGGATGGAGAGGAGTTGTATTTTTCGCTTGCGTTTTATTATTCCGCGTAAAATATAAGGACGAACACAAACTGGTGTCTGTACGTCTTGTAATCTGTGATGATGTTTGATGGCTAGGTGATTTAAAGCTAATCTATACATATAATAAAAATGTAACGGATCGCTGTAAATATTATTGGGACCTTTATCAACGCAAATAGCACCCAAAACAATGATTGTTAGAATTTTTGTCTGTTTATCTGTGTGTTTGTGCACGCTTTAGATGCACACGCCGATTTAGATGTGGTTTTCACTAATACGTTGTGGTAACCTTTACTTAACATTAAGTGTTTGTTTCATGTCAATCGGTTCATAAATAAAAAAGTTATGCCAATTTAAAGAATCACGTCGAAAATTTGTTAAACTGATTTTATCTATCTATTCTTTCTCTGTTCAGTAGCATTAACTGAAACTATTCCACGCGGACGAAGTCGCGGGCAAAAGCTTATATGAAATATAAAAGTTAATTTGAAAATACATTGCTTGAATAGCTTATAGCAACCAATTGAAAAGACTTGTCTATAGTGACTTAGTTGCTTAGATACGAATTTACTTTGAAGAAGATAATTATTATGTTTGTAAAGGAGATCATAATATAATGCCTAAAACGTATCTTAGATTGAGGTTCGTAATTACGCAGTTTATTAGATTCTTAGTTTGTAATTTTTATAAAAATAACAAAAAGATTTTTGATGTTTACATTTGAATTTTTTAGGGTTTGTACGTCCGAATGAAAAACAGAATCCTTATACATGGAATCACAGGTGAGTATATCTATTTTGTCTATTTTTTTACTCAAAAGAAGTCCTCAAAACAAAATACTCTTTCTTCTTACCTAGAAGAACAAACAAAATCTCACAATTTCATACAAAACTGAACAAACCGTCAGTGTTGATATAAGGCGGCATGAGCACCGCGCTGTAGCTGGCGTTGACGGCGATGTGGTCGAAGTGTCTGCTGGGCGTGAGCGCCAGGCGCCGCGCGCGGGCCGCCAGGGTCCCGTCATCCGCGTGCACGTTCAGCCAGCGAGCGTCGTAATAGGAGCCTGGGGCCCCGTCGCTGCCACCGTTGCCGGCTGATAACGCTGCAGCTTCTGCACTGTCCATTATGCGCTGTGGAAGAAAATCTCGATAAATGCAAAGATCGAAGAGCCCGGCTAAGAATAGGGTACCTACTAGATCAGGGCCGGTTTCCGAGTCGAGTATTTACTACTACTAATTGAATACCAACATTTTGACAGGTTTTCCGGTTAAAGTAACGATTTAAAAATTCTCCAGTTCAAATTCTTAATTTAGAATTGGGGGGTAACTGATGGTTAAAGATTTGGCATTTTAAGTTGACCTTATGACGAAGTAGAGTCACATAAATATAGGGTAAACCTCGTCTAGAACTTTAATATATCATAATAGATTATAAACAACATACACAGCTTGATAAACCCGGTTTAAACAATAGTAAACAAAACATAAAATAAAATGTCTAACGCAAGCCGGCAGGCGGATCAGCCCGTAACGATGACAATTGTTAAGCCACGCGTTTGTAAAAACTACCGGTTGTGTTGCGACAAGTAAAAGTATTAAAAGCACGCCGGTTTAAAATAAAAGTTTGTATTTGTGTCAACATTTCCCCTTTGGTATGATTTACAAGGGTTGAAACAGTCAAGTCATGGAGCGAGCCGCGACCGCGAGCACAAAGAGTGGCCGGATAAAAGCCGTAGACAATTGTCGGCAATTAGCCGGCGTGGCATTGGGCTGATCGATAGCAGCCTTTGTCCCGCAGCCAGGCATTAGCGAACGATCAAAAATAATCAGCTCCACTCCCCCGCCACACCTTTCTCTTGCTTTATTAAAGACAGGAAGTGTTTTCTCCACCACAGGCTTCTTATGGCCTTTTCAGACGAGTTTCCGCAAAATTTATTTCATTTTACCAAAAAGTTAATTTAATCAGAAAATTCACAATGGTTCAAATAACCGCCGCTACATCTATTTTTTCATCTTAATTTGGTTTTATTAACCTTTTGTCTGGAAGAATATTAGAAAATATGATTAACAATTTAAGCTAAATAGGACTTTCGGTCTTAATCTGAACACAAACGAGATAAGCTTGTGTGCAGATTAAGGCCAAATGTCTAATTAAGCCGATTAAAAGTAAAATTGAATCTCAGACCACATCTGAAAAGAAAGATATCGTAGATAAGTGAGGTCGTTTCCAGGTCACCTTGCTTGCAGACATTTGGCAATCCTTTGACCTGCGAGTGTTTGACAATAATGATAGGGGGTTGCGTGATCTTAACGACCCAGAACCGATTGCCTCCATGGTTGTATATGGCTCCACGTCGATTGTATAAACTTCGTTATTGTAGCATCTAGGCCATTAGGCACACCTATACACACAATTAGGTAGCTCAATGTTTTCGAAACAAACCGCAGCTTGTTAATAGTTTCAAACCAAATATCAACTTAGACGAAAATATGTTTGTACGTTAGAAAATTCATCATTCTCAATTCGAGTGTCGGTACTCGATCAACTCCGACATTATTCTAACTAGCTCTTATTAAGTTTTCAGAAGCTTTAAAAAAGGTCTACAGAAAACAGTTTATAAATGAGAGTTTTTAGTTGTGAGACGAAATAGCCCCATCCTAGGAACAAGCTCGCGAAGTGGGGGCGAAGTAATTAAAACTTGCACTGAGCTGAGCCCACCCCTACGCCACTACACCGCACTTGCAGTGCGGCAGCGTCCGACACCCCTCGCTCCACGCAGAAGGATTTTTATTAAAATTAATCCTTTGATAATAAGGAGAAAATCTTTTAATCTGGCTGCGACGCGATACATTTTTTCTTTTACAAATCAAAATTGAAACCGTCTGTTGAGCTGATGATGGAGCTTTAACTAATACGATATATACTACACTAAAATAGGTATGACATATTGGAAACACACGAAAACTGCTGTGAAAAAACACGATTCAAGTCGTACGGCTAAAAGAGAAAAGCAGCAATTAAATAATTACAAGACACCTCAAATATTTTATCTCGGCCATTAGGAGCGGCTCTGCGAGCGGAGTATTCTTGGAACAATGCTTAGTGCCGGCCGTAAATACATTCGTTTATTTTGTTTCAGCTACAGTTTCATTAAGTGCGAAATGTTGGCGTCGTTTTTTCTCCGTGCGACGCCCGCAGCGCAGCAATCCCCTCGATTTTTCAACTTTATTGTTGAGCTAAGTTCCGCCGCTTTCGGCCCACTATTGCCGAGTCCTATTCCCAACTTATTATGCGAACTATTCTGTTTGCGCGCTTCTTGTGCAGACAAATGGAGTCTTTGCAAATGTTGTGCTGTTATATTTTAATAATTGCAGCGTTATTTACAATTGTTTGCTCAAGTTTGTTGTTTTAGTAGAGACAGAATTAATTAACCGCAAGGAATGCAACGCGCGTGCTGTATAATAGCTTAAATTTGAATAAGTACCCACATAGTTGTGTTTACATCGGTTATACATATATCATTAAATATGTTATTTGCAAAGCGTATTCAAGCAAAGATCGTTTAAGAAAAGTATGTAAAAAGAGAAATACGCAGCGTCGATACGCCACTCTCATTTGTAGCAACCGGTAAAGATGAGGGGTTGAGACGAATAAAGCGAAGATAAACGCTTCAGATAAACTCAGCGTATTCACTATGATTCCGTCTCGTTGGCGCTCAATGTGTCGCTTACAGGACGCCTTTAAATAACTACCACATGACAAATATATGGAATATTATTTGCCAGTCTGAGCCTAGACATCAGCTTAGTCTGGCTGGGCAAATACTTTGCTAACTTGAATGGAAACGTAAAGAACATTCTGATCTTAAAGTCACTACAAAATGTCCAATAATAACTTTCAAAATTATTTTGAAACAAGTTCAAACGCTGAATAGCTGCCATTCTTTGTCAAGAGCGACATGTTTTCAGACGGGTTAGTGAACTTTGTTCATGTCACTTTATATCATCGGGTATATCTATGTCGGTATATGTCCTT
Organism: Mamestra configurata; assembly: GCA_002192655.3. Classification (NCBI taxonomy): domain Eukaryota; kingdom Metazoa; phylum Arthropoda; class Insecta; order Lepidoptera; family Noctuidae; genus Mamestra; species Mamestra configurata. The sequence goes on from NDFZ01005405.1 coordinate 55,764, forward strand.
CATGCACTGGAGAAATTACGGATAGTACAAATATTAAATAAACAGTTAGGAGCTATGCGTTCCACGAATCCAGAAAATATACCGCCACGTTTTTCTATCTAGACTTATTTGTCCCACGGTTGGGCACAGGCGTCCCTCTTCCTTATTCACTCAAATCGGTCCTGTGCTAGTTCGCGCCAGTCTATAAATTTCTAGCCACATTTATAGGTAGCAAAATTAAGTCAGTTTAGTCGAGCTTATTAGCGTATACTCCAGCTAATTGAGAATCACAACACCGCGAGACACTCGTCACCTCTGCTAATGACGTTACTTAATTCATAATTGAATAGTTCCACGTCACGAGCGAGGCATCTAATTTGGGCGCTTGCGGAGTGCTGTCGGCGTGTTTACGGGGGGACGCGGTGCGGTGCGGCGCGGTGACATAAAGCAATAAGTCTGCTGCGATGAGCATGGTGCGCTCGACTGTGGTGCACACATGAATAACCTGGCAACACTGCACACACCGATACTGTCCGTGAACTTTTTGGTGTAGATTGTCTATGGTGTGTGCGAGTTTCCAAACAACTTGAATGCAGAAGGTAATGAAGGCAAAAAGGAGTCGTCCAGCAACGTTAATAGATTAATGTGATACGAGTATAGATCTCATGGGGAGTTTGTTGCGCTACTTTTTTCCGGTTAAAACACTAAGAAGTGACGGACGGACGTTTGGGGGACTATCTGTAGAACTACCATTCTGAAATTGCTGGCTTTCAGTCTACTTTGAATAATTTGACTTGGTTTGATACACATACATACATAAACTCTTGCCCTTTTCCCATGAGAGTAGCCATAAACTTTTAAACAAAACGCCATCTGATGCAATCCTATAAAGCAACTTTTTTGCTTCGTTTGTAATCACTACATCACTATTATAAAACAAAGTCCCCCGCCGCGTCTGTCTGTGTGTTCGCGATAAATCAAAAAGTTGAGGACGGATTTTCATGCGGTTGTCTCCAACGGATGGGGTTTTTCATAAGGAAGGTTTAAGGAACAGAAATAATAATATGCGCGTACAAAGTCGCGGGCAAAAGTTAGTTCAAAATAATCAAAAAAATAAACTGTACTATCGTTATTGTTTTCATGAAACAGCGTTTTAAATAATATCTTATTAACAAACGCGTAAACGATTAAACTATTGTTACTTGACTTAGTATAAAGTGGTTACAAATGCAATTTTCGATTTCCTTGAATTTCACATTGATTCAGCGCGCTGAAATAGTTAGTCGAGCGAAATGAGTTACGGTGAGTGTAAGGTATGGGCGAGCTAACCTCATTGATATTAATGGACTCTTGTAATCTTAACTCAGCATTTACGACTTTCACACGTGGGGTTAAGTGGTGCTTTAACTCTTTAGTTTTTACTATGCCTTCAAATAAAAAAAGTAATGACTACGACTTGTATATAAAGGTAACGATGGTATAAAAGAAAGCGATACGGTGACGATCCCCTTCCGAGTTGATATGTGTGCTATGACCTTTAGACTGAGTTTATGTGCTGTAGGCTGAATCACTATGAGACTAGAAGACGGTTAGATTTTGCAAGTCTTTTATTGCAGCGAACTATTATATAATGATGAGACTCCATACTACAGGGCCTTACAAAAGCCACAAGCATGACTTTTCACAAAAAAAAAATCGCACCAGAAAACAAAGAACTTCATAAGCCTGATCTCCACAGCGACAAGTCTACCGTCGTACCACCCGTACATCAAGTTCTCAGCGGTTGCGCAATAAGTAATACCTAACAGTTATTACGGCACGTGCAAACACTTCCACAAGCGCACAAGATATAGCTTCCGAAGTTACAAACTTGAAATTGTACGGAGACATAGTAGCATGTTGTTTTACAGAGTATCTAGGTTTCTCCTACACTGTGACAATATTAAACAGCCAATTGGAATCTCGCATGTTGGAACTGTTTGGTCGGCTAAGGAGAGCAAACCAACCTCGTTTGGCAAAGAATTAGTTAAATTAAATAGACAAACAAACTGATTAAATGACCATGCAATCGACTATGATATTGTATTTAATTAAGAAACAACGCTTAGGCGTAGACTATACTTATTTTTTGTCCTGTGAGTTGGCGAATTCAGACTGCTGTAATGTCCAGATTTCTACCCGATATTTTAATTCATTCAAGCGAGGGAGCACACGCGATGACAGCTAATCGTGTACTGACTGCTCCACTAATATCAATTAGTGAAATGAGTCAAATAGTGAAAAATGCACGAATAAGCATTAGTGCATTATTAGTGTATGGTTTCACCGTACAAGACTCGTAGCTGTATAGTTATGGCATTTAAAATGTATTTTAGGTTCGGTTAGGCAAGGGGTATCGTGTTACCCAGTAACTGGGTTGTGGAGCTCACATAGGTCATTCAGGTCTCAGCTGCATCCGGGTAGACTGGAAGCACACCCCATCAAAGTTGGTAAAAGAATGATTAATTTGGGCTAGGTACAAGATGCCTTAAAGCTCCAAGCTACCACCAGATCAAAAATAGCAGTTGAGTATCAATTGGCTCACAGCACATTCTAGTTCACCGGGTTTAGGTACCGCTGCAGTCCTAGCTTTGGAATATGAACAAACGTAATCCGATGTGTCGCCAGAGCTCAACTCGAGGAAATCGCTACAGCAAACTAAATGTATTTATGTTTCACGTGTCGGGAACTTTTGCTACAACGTGTAATTTCGAAACGTGTCCGCGTCCGACTGTGAATGGCTTGATAAAGTTTATGTAGAAATGTAAATTAGTAATAGCGGTCGAAACGTAAAATAGCAAATTAATAAAATATGCATATCTATCTAAACTAAGTATGTCTGATAGACTTCTTCAGCAATCAGCAATATTGGGAAAAGTATGTAGGTACCTTCTGAAAATATAGCACGTTCTTAACGTCCACCTCATGGGTTTTATTCAATACTAGGTTTATGCCATCGAGTTCTATAGGACGTTTCTAGGTATGACATGGCAACTCGCGCTGTCGGTCCAGCACGAGCCACCCTCGCGCAACGCGCAACGAGCCGCTGCTGTATAGCTATATGGAATGATGTAATAATGTGAGCATTGCCGTACAATGTGGCAATGCCACCTGTCTTTTGGGTATACTTCCAGTTAACAGAGATGCGGATGAATTTTTGACGTCATATTTTAGGGTTAATTTAGTTAACGAGTTTTTATTTTTATTTCTAGTGTACCTATATAGTTAGTTAAGTATTTATTAAAACAGTTGTAAATATATTCGGAATACATTTTCCTTTTTTATAATATGATATACAGGATGTTTCAGAAGTGCGTGGTCATATTTACCTAAGGTTGTTTCAAATAGAAAACAAATTTCAAAAAATTCGACTACTAAAAACGACTAAAAATTTCCGACCAAATCACCTTTCAGGAAGTCTGATGCAGTTGGTGACATCAAATCTGTGATTGAACTAAAGTTAAAGTCACCAACTGCAACAAATTCGGAAGTTTTTAGTAGGCAAATTAAAAAAAAAATGGTTTTGCTATTTTTTTGTTAATGTATGTCAGCTACCCAACATCACTCTTAAATATGAGCACGCACTTATAGAACACCCTGTATAGAAATTGAATAAAAAGCAATTAAAGCAAGAAACGGAGTTTATTATAGTGAGTACAGTAATTGTGCCCATGTATTAATTAAATAAACCTTTTCATGTAACCTACCAATTTATTAGCCTCACATAATACAAGTGTACCCACTAATTTATTCGTAAAGTGAGCAATAAAAATCCATTGCTATAGTCACCCTTTTTAGTAAATTGAGATGTAATCGTATAAGTGTCGACATATTTGTCACAGAACATTTATGTTATTTTCTCAAAGTAATAACAGATTGCTCGATTCGTGCGAGAATAATTATAAAACTAAGGGCCACGTTTAATAAGGCTACTGAACAATATTTTCCACTGAAATTGCCTTTCACAATGTCAATCTTCTTTGCAATTTATTCAAGTAAATGATCGCATGTCGGATCTCAATGAACTAGCCGGGTTTTGTTCTAAAGAAAAAGTCCGAGAGGCACGTCCAACAATAACATGATTACTTTGTAACGTTTATTAGAAGGCAGTGCTCGCTAAATTGAGTTTTATATTGAAGGTAGGCGCGGTCATTGACCCGCGCCCTTTGGCGCCGCCGGCTGGCCCTGCGCCCACGCTCGACTATACCTTCATATCACTTACATTTCCACCAAAATACATAAGCTACTTTAAAAGTAATATCTTTTCCAGCAAGTTTAATCAAATGAGTTACGTACTGACTTATAATTCTTTAAAGCTTCACTCGCACCGCATTGTGCGCTATGTCATAATAGAAAATGAACAAAATGTAAAAGCCGCACTACTTCCATTAATCTTTGCGAGGATTTTATTTATTTTCTTAAGTCGTAATATCTAAAAGTATTTTCTGCTATTCCGCTGATATTATTATTGCGTCAGCGGGAGGAGCTGTTCCATTTCCCTCCTTAAACATTAGCAAGGAAAGGACCAGCGTGCTATAAATTGTGTTGTCATTTGATATGTATAAAACGTGGTATCGGAATATCGGAGTATCGGGTATGGTGGCAGTAGTGCAGGCGTCGGAGCGCGCTTTAGAATATTGAGTAAGTAGCCTACAGGAATCACCGCCCTCTATCCTGGCGGGCGTGCGAGCGGGACGGGGCACCGTCTCAAGACTGCGAATCAATAAAGTCCACTCGTATAAGTCGGGCGGTGCAGCGACTGGATATGGGTCACGGTGCACTCAGCCCCCGAGATGGTATTTAATAACCCTCTACACGCTTTGACAGACATTACTCGATCCTCCCTCCGCCCGCGACGTGTTTCAATGTAAGCGATGGAGCGCCCGGAAACATTTTTAAATGCGCTTTCAAATCGTTATGACATGATAAATACTGAGATCGCTTTTTTGTCGTTCGCATTTTTAAAGTTTGAGCGGGCTGCAAGCAGGAGCTTCGTAAGCGTCGTCATAAATGTCGCATCGGAGATGATTGTCACAGCGATATCCGGCACCGATTGCGGTCCAATGGCGTGAATTATGTCAGAGATTTCTTGTCACAAACAGCTGGTGTTTCGCAATTTGCTGATGGCGGCATTAAGGT
>NDFZ01005405.1:70870-83516 GCA_002192655.3 Mamestra configurata
GCGGCCGAGACCTGTCAAATTTAAAAATGGAACGAACACATCCGGAATTTGGCGGATGCTGGCTGCCAAATTATTGTTATTCGGCAGAGGCGCCCGCTCCGTGCTGCCTTGTTATTGAATTTTGGATGTGCCCGATGTCGCCTTTGTTGTACTATCAAATCTAACGAGATGCGCCACTGTGCTTATAATATTTTTTTATTAACGTTTCCAGCGACCGCTTTGACAAAACCGCCGCTTATCTGTTGCGGAAACGTGAGCCTGCAATAACAGAGTTAACTCCGAACATCTCTTAGATTAAGGACGAGCGAGGAAATAAAAATGGAATACAGCGTATAGACAGGCGGTAATACATTTTACGGGAAACCATCTGCCGCTCAGTCAATAAAGTTCGTTTTAAGGGTACTATCGGCGGCGGATGGGGCCCGGCGCGCATAGAGTCGTCCGTCGGCCGGCCACGACGACACCCCCCTTCATATTACATTGTCTTCAACGATACCCGGAGATCCCATTTAATCGATAGCCTACTTGAGCTTTAAAAAAGGGGAAAATGGCTATGGGAAATCCTTACAGTTATGTAATATTTTATGAGAAAATACATTTATATAACGTATTGGAGAAACATGAAACCGAAAAATGCGTGTTTAAAACTAAAAGCCACGTTTTTATGCAAAAAAAAAATGCTTAAAAAGGCAGCTTTCATTTATCTATCTGCTTGTTCATTCTAAGTTGATCAAGGAAAACCATATTAATTGCGCAAATAGAGTGGCTCGCTAGTTGGGGCCGAGAGCCGAGAGCCTAGCGCCGAGCGGCTGAGTGGCCGAGGAAGGGTCGCGCCGACGGATATTTGATTTGATCCCGCCCTATACACGCGGCCTATTTGTGAAGCTCTAGGGCTGGCAACACTTCACTTTGAGAGATTTCTAGATTATAACTTGGATTCGTTGCTTTAAAAAAGTTTAGAAGTAAACTTGAACTTTATACAACTGAGATGTTTGAGGTTCTCGCAGATCTTTAGCCTAAATATAGAGTTGGCCTACTAGGAAGTAGCAGTAGAGCAACTAGATACCACATAACTGTTAAATATGGCGCCAAATCATACTCGTGGCGAAATGGGTATTGTGCACCCCAGCTGACTATGTAGCTACCTTGTGTTATGTCTCCTCCCTGTAGCCACGCTCGGATGTACACCGAATAGGTAGAGAAGAATTAAACCTAAATCTTTAAAGTGACCGAAGATTAAGAAACTCCGAGTACCACGCTTTTAGCACAGGTCTTTCGAAGTTGAAAAATTGGGTGTACACTACTGAGATCTATCATTAAATTATTTGTGTATTTTTATGTTTATATTATATTATTTATTTATTTTATTATTCATGTGCACACAGAAATATAGTAATAAATAACATTATAATTATGAGTACAAAGGAACAGCTTATTTCTAGCGAAATTTCTTCCAGCAGACCTGCGATAGGAGAAATGAAAATGAAATGTAGACAATATGTGTCAGAACAAGAGAAGAGTAGGTGAAGCCTTAAACTAAACAATCAAATAAAACACGAAAATATAATTATAAAATATATACCGAATTTATAAATTTATAAATATTTATTGATTATATATCTATATAAGTATAGTATACTTTTATAGATATATAATCAATAAATATTTATATTACAATATCCCAAAAAATCAGAACGGTGAAATTTATTGCGACCTAATGCGTTTAATCTGTCTACGGTTACTGGCCTAAAATAAAACAAGACCAAATAGGAAAACAGTGTCTTAGGATTTTTTTACATTCAAAATTGTATACCTAACAAATTAAAGTTTGTTTAAAATTGGTTGTCTCTAAAGTCGGTTAACGGACGATAGTTTAACGTGACAACGTCATAACAAAACATTGATGAAATGATCGTAACGTTACAATGATTCATCCGTTTTCGTGCGTGCAGCCGGCGTTCATCGATTTATTAGACGTTGTCAAAAAATATTTATTTATGTATTACAAATAAACTATAATACTATTTACTATTCTACACATTTCTTTATCTGAAGGAACATATTTAGTAAAAATTGGAAGTATCGATAAATAAAAAAAAACTGCTTACGCGAGTTTAGGGCGTTTCCTGGGAGGGAGAATTTACTGACCCTTGGGTCTAACCCACAGACCTGCATTATGTACGGACGGGGCCGTTAATCGCCCCTCTCGTTTATTATTTTAATGAAACTCATTTAATAATATCAGAACCTTTCAATTAATTACGTAAACAAAACCAAACATTGGCGATTCGCGCCAATTTTGTGTCACTTGTCAAAATAATGGCTTAACTTCTTTTTCTTTCATTTAGTGTCAGTAGTATGGTTGCCAATATTTTTCCACTTTATACAAATAAGGTTTTATGTAACGTGTGGTTTTATGTTTTATAAATGTAACTAGCAAAACTTCACAAACTTTAATAGTGAGTAGGTAGTCGCGCAGAGGCCACGTGCTCCACTCACCCAATGAGATAGAGAAAAAAAAAAAGATATTTTTCTTTTCTCCTTTCTGCCATCTTCAGATTTGAGAAGAGGTTGAATGTTGGTTTCAAAGCATCCAGAAAGCAAGTTAGTTACATTTTTGGAGGTACTTCTATCTTAAAACGAATTTTAGACCTCACACGACATCCTACTCGTAGCACATCCCTATCTGAGCAAATAAACGCCAAAACTCGTCGAACATCATCAAAATTGACAATTTATTAGGTGGTGTTGTATTTAATTCGTAATTTAATCGGTTGATTGGTCGGCAAGCAGCGGCTCTCGGGCACTTCGGGCAGGCAGCGCTGCGGCGCGCGCTTGCATAACGTGCCCCCCCGCCGCCCTCCCCGCCTCAGGGACCCCGGACACATTGGCTAACAAGGAACCTAAATTCAATTAAGGCAGTTAATTTAATCCCCTTTGTGTGTCAACACCACGGGTTCGCGGACCTATGATTAATCCTATATATTCAACTATTTTCATTTATTTTAAGAAAATTGTGGGAAATTTGTGTTTAGATAGTGTTACGGTTGTAGTGGGAAGATTAAAATAACATTATCCAGACGAATTTCCTGAAAAAAAGTCTTGTTTGATGATAATTTGTAACGTCTATTAATTATTAATGGTGTTAGTGACGCTTTTGTTCAAAGTTAGTTCTTACATCATATTGCTAATTATTATTTCTTTAGTAATGTGTTTCGAACTTTTGTAGGAGAAAAATTAGTCAAATGTACTGTTATTACTAGAATAAAAACAAAAATATCGTATGACTTAAAGTTACATATACTCGTAATATAACGACTCCAAATCAACTGTATACTCTCCTAAAGCTTATTAAAATTATGGTTTTGCCACCACTTCCCGATAAACTAGCCGCATGCCTGAAAGCCTTGAGAAAAATTTAAGAAACCTGCTCTCTGAACTGAACCGATTTATGGATTGCTGAATGAATGGCACGCCGAGCATTTTCAGGGGTCATCGTCCAACGGGAACGTTACTATAGAAACTTGTACTTTCGGAATGTATGTTAGAGATAGAGATCTGCTTCATCTGCGCATATGGCTTCTGAATAGCCGTATAACTGAGTATTTGCTGGCTGTATTATTAGTCTTTGAACACCTAGGATTCTAGGTATAATGTATGATATACACTTTTGAATGATGTAATAATGCAGGGTATGTTTTTTTTCAAAATCAATCGGTCCGATTCCTGGTTAGGATTACCGATTTTTCAAAAATCCAATGATGCAGTTTTAGTCTTCATCAAAACCAGGCTCGAGACTCTTTTCAGTGTTTTTTCGATATTCCTAATAGCTTCGAATTTGGCCATCCACGCACACTTTAAAAATTCACCCTGAATATTATACAAGTACGGACAAAATGTTAAAGTTTATTCAGTACATTTCGTATTTTTACATTTCGCGCTATGCGAATAATGACAAATACTAAGAAATTCATTCATCCAAGGCTTATGTCCCTCCATCAACAAAATGTTGATAAACCCATATTTGGGACAGTTGAATAATAAACTATGTTAAATAATAGCAGTAAAAACGCGGCGTCACGGTTGGGCCCGGTCCGGCGGTGGTCCGTCGGTCCGGCGTTTCTTGCTCGAGCCGGACAGGATTTTCCACTCCGCCCGGCCGCATTTGTGCGTACTACGCACAAGGGAACTCCATTTGCCGACAAAAAATATGTAGTGAAAAGGGCAGGATCGCCTTGTGTGCTGTACAATTCTAAGCGAATTCCAAAACACGGGCCGATGGGAAATATATTAGGTGGGCGCGCTTCTCAATAGTTTCCCATACATAGGATGGGAATAAATAACGGTGTGGTGGTCGCGGACGAGTCCGATCGAATCCGTTCGCACCCTGTATTTCGACATGAAATATGGACTTGATCTTGAAATGAAATCTATTGTTTTTTTAGGGAACATGATGAAAATGTTTGTACTGTAGAATGTTATTAAAAAAGATAAAATATGACAAATCGTCATTTATGGGATATCATCAGTATTTTGGTAAAATTGAGTTACAAACTGTGTATACCAATGTGAAACTTAATTGGATAGTAAATGAATATTGATTAATAAGTTTTCGCAGAAGGCACTAACTCCAGTAATAGAACGACCGCGGCTCTATTGTTTCTGTGTGAGGTGAACCCCTGAGGGTATCGTGGGGCGATTCTATCACTTAGTTACAATTTAACTGAAGATTTGAAATATGTTGAAAGTGTTTAAACTGACGAAGTTCCCAAGCACTCGTGTAGAAAATGCAGTAGCAGCTTACTTCATTTTACTGCGATTTTTAATACTTTTTTAAGCATCTGTGAAAAGTATTTCACGAACTAGTTTAATGAATACAGAGCTTGTAATATTAATTAAAATGTTTTTCATTTTTCAACAAGGATTTGTTAAAGAAAAATATTTTATGTAAAAATGTATTTAATTTTCAGTAAGAAAATGTTAGGTACTAAAAAGGAAATATTTTAGTTATTTTATGATGTTATAAAAAGAAACCAGTCAAGTACTTTTTAATTAAATCATGTAATTAAGTAGATACCCTATGAAATATAAAGTTTCTCCTTAAAAAGTTTGAATAGAATAATAACGCAAACTTCAATAACTAAATAATATTCACTTTAATAATTTCCAATTAGACTCGAACAGCTCCAGTACCTCAACTAGCACAAAAGTTGAAAATAATAAAAACAAATTAATGAGAAGTTTCAAAATCATAAAGAAAACAAAGAAAGTGGCATAGATTTCGGTTTTTACTCTTGAAACGACAAAAATTCGAGCAGAATAGTGTGTGCCGATACGTAACGCAAGGGCGCTTTTCTTCTTTGGCAGAAGTTTTAAAAAAAAATGAAAGGTGTTCGCTGCCATTATTGCGGACTACAATGGGCGGGAAAACAAACGCTCCGGAGCTAGCACGCACTTTACTCTTGTATGACTTTGGCTCTTCTATATAGCTGTATAAGATGATCTATATCTGTTGCTTGCAGGTGCTTCTTTTTAATATACAAATGAGCACTTAATATTTTGTAACGTTCAAAGTGATTCTTCATTTTAATGAGTCACTTAATTTTCTTATTTTGTTTGCTGTTGAAATATTTTGTGAAAAGTTCCAGTAACCGCCTTCAACGTTTAAAAGAGGATTGTTTTCGTGCACCTTATCACAGCTCTATTCAATGATCCTGTCGTTAAAATGTATTACGCAGGTAATTCACCCCTGAGGACAAAGCGTCCTCACCAATTAAAATTTAATTGCAATGGCTTGCCAAAATGCCAAACTTTTAATACGTAGCAGCGATTAATTAAAAATGTATTACTAATGAAATTTAAGTTTTCGAAAGGCAAAAGCGAAGCGAACCGAGCGTCTTGGAATTTCATATTCTCGTTAGAATGTCGAGATTGAGCGTGCTGGAGATTCATTTCACTGTGAAACTTCATTTTGAATCAGATTATTGCTGTAGTGAATGCGTTTTTAAATATTTTTATCGTCAGTTCAGTATTTGCAGGCAGTTCTGCAGTTCCCGATGCCTATTAAGAATTGAACGAATTTTACACTCTACTGGACGATCCTCCTGCCTAGTTGCTCTTGAGCAGTGCTGAGTACGAGGTCCTGGGTTCTATTCCCGAGTCGGGAAAAGTGTTTTTTTTTCTTTTGGAATATCTCAGAAGCAGTCCGTAGTCTCGATTTATGGCTCTCTTACATGGGCCTTAAAACATAACTAACAAAATGTAGGACCATTTCTGACTAACGCTTAGTGGAATACAGGCGTGATGTTATGTATGTCGAATATTAAAGGCAGCTTTAGCCTTGTGTAAGCGTTCAATGCATTGTCATTCAATCAAATAATAAAGGTTATGCTGCTTGCATGCTGCTGAATAAAACAATCACCAACTTGACAAAGATACACATATTTCTATCTAGTGTGGTGATTAAAGCAGTTTTCTCTACAACCCACTGAAACAATGTCCATTACAAGACATCAGTTCTGCAACGCTACAATAAATTAAGATTACCCCTAATTAAACCCTAACAGTAATTACCTCAATAAAATTAAGAGACGAAGCTTAACAAAGTCCGCTAATTTCAATAGTCCACTTGTAATCTTTTGAAACGAGAGTATCGGTCTGCGGGCGCATCCGGCGCGCTGCCACTAGCACAACTCGCGCAACTGGCGCACTCGGCGGACGCGCAGAGTTTAACCTAATTTGATTGTAGAGTGAATAGTGAAGGCCTGAACCTTCACAGAGTTTAGGTCGCGTCTCCCTTTTGCTAGATGTGGGGCAAGGTAAAAAACAGTCACAGGGGAACAAATTAATGTGTCGCTACTCGCGTCAGCGCAAGCCTATTTTGTTCTTGTTGTAGAGTAGGAGTTGTGTTTTTGCGGTTTTATGAAGTTCCATTACGAATAATAAATAACTAGCGACCCGCCCCGGCTTCGTACGGTTGCAATTAAAAAAACCGTTATACCTTCCTCGTTGATCGCTCTTTCTATTAGTGTGAACCGAATCAAAATCCTTTATATGGTTAAGAATAGACAGGGACTTAGTTCCATACCAATAAGAAATTTCAATAGGTTAACTGGTTTCCGTTAATTTGAGGTGTGACCAAGAAAAGCTATGTTTTTTTCCACAAATAATATTTTCTCCACCCAAGAACAATTAGTTTAATCAACCGAGTAACGACACAAAAAGCTTTTATTATCAGTAAGTACAAGAAAACATAAATAAAGAAACTACATTAGATAGAAGCGACGGCACGTAGGAGTGAACAACAACTATGGAGGAGCTAATAAATAAATAGGAAAGTTAATAATACAAATGATTTATTGAAGTGATAGCGGGCCGGCCAGGCTCAGGGCAGGGGGTCGATCAGGCCTCTAATATTGAATAAGTTGCGATGGCGAAGTTGCTCGCGAAACATCATATTATAACTTGGACGGAGCGATGTACGCGGAATTTTGATTGTTTCATTTTAACAGACGATACGTTATCACGGTAATAGTTTTTTAAAGGGCTTTTGTAAACGTTTTATACAATACGCTGATTGCTTACGATGGCATTTATAATTGTTTCTCCCTCCCTCATTATATTTCTGTCATTCAATTATTATTTCAAAATAAAACAGTTTCTGGAACTTTCATGTAAGATTTCAATAGCAGAATTAATCATTATACAAACAATATTAAACGAGTAGTACATAATAAAAAAATCGTTTATTGACGACGTATTTGCATATCTGCCGTCATATCAAAACTCAGTCATCATCATGAGTCTCAAGTTTAAAGCAAAAAGTTGATATTAATGGTATTGACATAACTAAAGTTCGCTACCATGTCATACACAAAAGGAAATTCAATTTCCTTAAAATAACTATATACGTACCAACATCGGGGTAATATCATGCTCATAATATCTGAATATTCATATACACAGGGTTCTAATAAAAGTCGTTCCGCAACCCGAATGTATCTAGACTAAATAAATAATATTACAGACAAGTAATGTTTTACAATTTTTTCAAATTACCTGATCAAATAAAAGGGTATAACGGCAAGAACCTTGCAGTATTAGGATGAAACGACGAGAAACTTTGAGTAACTTGCGATTTTTTTCTAATTAAATAAATGAATAACAATATACCTAGATCCTTAAATGATTCCCTGACTTCTCTACTACACTTATAATTAGTTGCACTTCGCACATATCACACTAACACTATTACACAAACATAACTCTTCTTCCACAAATTCAGCTCGACTTCCGTTTGCCACCACAGGGATCCAGCAGAATATCAGCGTCAGGTTTTTTGGTGTAATCTGTTGTTTTTGCCTAACCTGTGACATAATGTCACTTTCTTTATGTTGGCACGGTCATATTATTGTTTCTTATCCTTTTTTTTAAAGGCATAGTGCTTTTGTGTACAGTAATTTTTGTTGTTGTGTTGCATCTAATAAATTTTTATATCTATCTATCAATTAATTATCAATTTTCACTCTGATTTGGCTCTTAGCCGGTTAATAGTGTTCACATTCAAAATCTCATATAATTCACATTTTATTTCACTTATAAAACGTCAGAAGCTAGTGGACGTTTCCAATTTTATTGGCCGTTTCATATGGAGAATAACTAGCAAGATTCATTACAGTTGCTTAAAAAAAAAAGATTGGGGCCACCAACACTAACTCTACACGTAAACTAGTCAGTTATAATTTCATTAAATTCTATCTTTCTTAGAATAGCTGGAAGAAATATCTTTTGAATTAAGCAGTAGGTACTTTTCAATTTTTTTTGTGTGTAGTATTGTGTATGTGTGTGGTATTTAAATGAATCAAATAAATACCTACTAAGTTGAAAGCATTGGTTATAAAATCAAAATCAAAAGTAATTTATTCAAATTAGGCTGAGTGCCAGCACTTTTTGAACGTCAAAGTTCTACATCAAGACAGTCCCTTAAAACGCACGCCCGTCATAACTTCCTTGTGTTTTGGCTGGATTTCTTATTCCCAGCAACAAACTCCCCTGCAACACATCTGTCTGTTTCGTTTTAAACACTTAGATTTATGCAGTATAACCTAATAAATATTGTTTTCAACAACTTCGTAGTAGTTTTTATTAGAGGCAGCCCTATCTCTACAAAAACTAGTAAAAGTCCCCACATAATAAACATTACAAACAACATTTAATTGAAACCATTAAGCGATCAAGATGCATCGATAAGTGACTAATACCATGCTTTAGTAACAGTCGCTGTATCCCTATCTCTGGTCGGACACGTAACTGGGTCGCGGCTGTGGGGTGCCGCAGGCGCCGGGCGGGGTGCGGGGCGCTGGGGGACGCTGGGGGCGCCACGGGAGCGGACTCGTAGTTTTTGTACGTACGCGTCGGACCGGCGATCCGGCTTACTTGCTACACGCTCTCTCGCCGCCTTCAAGAGAGAAACATCACACGTACCTCCACGCACGACTCTCAGGAAATGGAAACTTTTTTTGTTTTGTAGTCCGATTTTCACGTGCGGTTTTTACTACGAATACGTCTGTTTGTGTTTGTGGAAACCCTTATTCCTATGCAGGAAGGAAGAATTCAAAAGCATGTGATATAGGTACTTACGTTTTGAATTTGATTCATTTTTGTAAAATGCCTTCCGAACTCCCATAAGTCGACGCCGAATTTGAGCGCCCAATTTTTGACTCTGTAACAAAAATGAATATTTTAATCACGGCTTATAGGACTCAAATATCAGTATTCCAGGAATAAGACGAATGGTGAAAAATACTAAATTGAGGGAACAAATTCCTGCGATTCTCAGAAAAAAATTAAACATTTATCATAAGTCTGCGACGGGGAAGTAAATGTGATCGGGGAAGCAGGTTAAGCATTTTTTTCCACTTCGTCAAGCACCCCTTATTCGGTGGGAGCTTACTCGTACAATTTATATTTGTCGCACAGCGTTCAAATGTATAGCCTTTGTCACAGGATGAGACCAATTTAATGAATGTCTCGACCGATACCTGTCGCCGGGTCTTGTCGTGACTCTAATGTATTAATAGCTGCCATCATTGTTGGGTTTTAACAATATTTTACTACGTACCTAATCGTATTTTTCCAATGATCGAAGTTTTTAATTAATAACTTAGTTCATAAACTGCACGCTAGAGCTTCCGAAGTGGGCATTTGTTTTCTAAGTTAACCAATGTTAAAAGTTCCTCACGCTCGTAACACATAAATGGTACTAAGCTATAAACTTAAACGAGAGGTTATCAATCACATAACCGTGTAACAAACTGCAGTTTCATATTTCCAGGATATGAATGGTCACTAACGATAAATGCATTCAAACTAGGTTAGTATTGACTCAAAACACCTATAAAGTTTCGATTAAAATAGCTCGTGTGAGTCCATTCAGCTTCAGGAATAGCTTACGACATAGTTATTTTGAAACACTACGAGTGATAGTCTGGTTCTCTCTCTTTCGAAGCAGTCCACTGCAACATTTGCATGTTCTTATTGTAGCATTTGTAGCTCAGTTGTAGATGAATTAGCCACACTTTACTACGCCATTTACATTTTTCTGTAAACGTATTCACTAATGGATTTACTAGTTACCAACAGCATTTTTAGAACAATCAATGTGGCCTAAATATGTCTATAAAAATTAAAAACTATATTCAGGCAAATAAACTATTCAAGCACTTTTATATTGCTGCGTGCAAGTATGAAATGAAATGGGGTGCAAAGAATTTTTAAGTAAATAAAGTATAACCATAATTTGCGTTGGTACAGTTTTATAATACTAATTATAAAAAATATTTCAAGCATGTGACTTTAAACTATTTCGAATATGAAAACGTAACCTCAAATATATTTTAAGGCTAAAGCTCCTTAAATATTTTCGGATTAAAATTCTAAGAGCTTTCTTAAAAATTCCAATCTACGTGGAGGAAATTCCAATTTTTATACATAATAAAACTGCTTTTCCGTCCTTTAGCATTTAGTGGAGCTTAAAGCAGTCTATCCATGCGGGATTATCCATGTCCTGAGCAGTCCTGTGATGAGAAATCGATGGAAACTGCGCTGCAGCGAGATGAAATACGAGACGACGTCTAGACTATGCTATAACCCTTCGCAGCTCGCTGCAACACTCCAAGATTGGAATAACTTTGAATCATTTCATATTTTGCTACAAAGTTATAATCTATAATGTTTCAACTTGCGGATATTTGAAAAGAGATTGCTTTATCTATCCTTTAGGGTTTCTGAACCTTGAATATATTGCCACAATCTTTTTATCAGTGATATGGAAAAAGTAACTGGGAAGAAAATAATAAGGGTTTGACTTCTCTGTAAATAGCTAATGGAGTGATTTTTTTGTGTACTTTATCAAAATGTCTTCGAAGTCTTTTGCAATGTTTTCTGACGTACCCTTCGCGTTCTTTTATTCGTTTCTTTTCTGACCGTATCACGGTCCTATCTATTTTTAAAAGATCTCGCTGATAACAAGTAATAATAAAGGAAATGTAAAAGACGAGAACGGTTCAGCGAATTTTTGGGCAAAACTTGGTTCTTATTTCCTTATTCCGTTTCGTTTAATTCAAGTTGTTCCACAATGTCCTCATTAGCAATCAGGGAATGTTTCGCGGGCATTGTTCGCCAAGTTCGGCCGTCACCGGCACCGGTTCGGAATTTAGAATTATTTAAAATGTTCGTTCGGTAGCCGGCAGGTGCGTGGCGCCGGATCCGGCCCGTTACTGCGGTACCCCGGAGCTTCAGCATCTTACACAAATCACTTTTAATACTGTTATGGTTGTCCTGGGTTTTCTTTTAAAAATCTCATTGAATAAATTGATAATAAAACAAATCCAGAACTACTTTACATGTAGGTGTGGCTCATCCAACAGAATACTGGTTCTCATTTCATAACATCTCCGTTCAGTGAATTCTCAAGAAGTTTTTGCTTAAATTTCTGTTAGACCTATGCGATTAGTTTGTAAAACGGAGAAAAGGGTCTTAGCGCTGCAGTGATCCGCTTAAAATATCTTGTTACTGTAATCGGTTTAACCCTGGCGCTGAGCATAGGGTTTCGTCGGCCGGCGCGGGCGCGGGCTAAACCGATTTACGTTTCACCTGAATTTAATATCATTCCTTTGCATATGATAAATTTCTGTTTAAGATACTGGGACTTAGTAAACGTGGGAAAATTTAACCGGAGCATCGGCGACATCAAAGCGACCTTCTAAATTACTTATCTAATTTATGATTGCTGTTTAATTAGGGTTGATCGTACCGAGGACCTTTTAATTTATTATGATTAAACAAGAAACGATGGTGTGCTCTAAAAGAACGAGTGTCGAGGAAAATTCCCCGAGATTCTCACCCTCGTTATTTAGCAGGAAGTGTTGAAAAGGTATTGTTATGAACGCTTAAATCTCTCTGTCGGGATCGATACGAATTAGGAGGCGAGGTATTCAGTGAAGTGTCAAAGTAAATTAATTAGAGATAGAAGCCGATGATATCTCGGTTGCAGCGAGTCGATAACGGTTGTTTTATTAATCAGCGTCGGCGAGTGCTGGCAGACGGGGTGTCAGACGCGCTGCGCCCTTACGTAAGGCAGCCTCCG
>NDFZ01005405.1:84018-95684 GCA_002192655.3 Mamestra configurata
CCCGAGCCGCGAGCCCCCCGCCCCGCTCTAGATCAATACCGGAGCCGGCGCCTTTGACATGTGCCCCGCGCCGCGTGCCGCTCTGCAAATATTTACGTTGTGGAAACAGATCATAACTAGTTTCATTTGCCTGTTTGTTCGCCAGCCGCGACACACCAGCCACAATAAAAACCAATTAAATGACAAACGTCTTATTTATGGCTCAATTAGTGTCAGTTGCAGGCTTCTATTTTTAATCTAGTTTTGAAGCTAAACCGACATATTCACTTATCAGTAAACGTAATTGAACAGCCGTCATTTTAATTCAGATTAAACTGTTTTATGGTTCAGTCAGTTTTAACTAAAACGTTTACCACATGTGGTGCCAGCCAATCATTGATAAGCCGCAATCCACCAGATAAAATAATGCAAATTAATTTGTACTCTGAGTTTTAAGTACATTAATTTGAAACGTACCGCTTTTATTTAAATATTCAAGTGTTGCAAATGATAACATAACTTTTGGTTTTAGTTTAGCATTAAACCTAGTTTTAATGATGTTTTTATGTAAAATAATATCAACTAGCAAACGGTGGATATATTTTTTAACATGTGTATTTTAATTTTTATTTCAGATTTTTACATTACGTTTCTAACCTTTCGTAACTAATTCGAAGATACAAATAAAATAAGTAACCATATTCATACATAATTAATTATAACTGAAAAAGTATTCAGCGTGTACCGCATTGAATTTTGCACAGCACAGAGTGCTACGGCGTAGCACATTGAATGCTACGCGAGATGCTACGCCGCTACGAGGCTACGCCGCTTGTGTAAATTGTCTACGCTTCTACGAAACAGTTAATTGAGTTACGATTGTAACTGGCACTGACTTTAATACCGTAATTAAAGGCTGTTGCTAGTTATGGGGCCTTTATGGTAAAGCAATCCTATTGTTCGAAATGTATTGTTACTATAAGTTAGTTTATTACATATTAGCTTTTCCCACGGATACGCTCTCGGATTTCGGTGTATAAAACAGTAACGATAGTGTGGCTTCGTATCAGTGAAATAATGTTCGTAATTAGATCACTAATTTAAGAGATTTCTCCCTGCAAACAAACAAATGAACAAACAATTTTACCTTTTAAACGCGTAGATAACGTTTGGATAAAAATTGAAGCAGAGTAACAGTGTTTTCAAACCACATTTACTGAACTTGGCAGGTTTGCTAAACCTAACTAGGCCAGGTGAATTGAATTTTTCGAACGTTTTGTATGGTTTTATTTTTCATCAAAAATAGTCCTTTATGTTTGATGTTTGCAACCTTTAAAAGCATGCAACAAAAAATAAATAATAACTTGAGGGAAAAGCCCTAAATAAAGGACTGGCTTTTTTCACATTCATGCCGCAGTCAAAATTTAATCATCGTCAACGAGGTAACCATAGAGTTCCCTATTACCTTTAAAGTCGATTACATTTTTTTTTTTATTTTAGAATATATTTTATCTCTATCCATATTAACATTATAAATGTTAGGAGTACTTACACTATGCTAAGCACCAGTATTTCACCGTATCTTACGTTAATACTGATCCCATCAGACCAGAGCACTTAGTAGGAGCAAACTCAAGACTACAACATTTGCGCGTTTTTCCTTAGCGATGTTTAAAACTACTGGACAAGTTTTAATGGAACTTTCATTTATATTATCCTTAAGAGTTCTGAACCAGGCTATGCTATATAATTACGTTGTGTCTGAAGTCCAGGCAAAGTTTTATGATCAATCTCGCAAACTAGCCGAGGGGCGACACAGCTTTTATTATCATTATACAACTAATAATCAAAGATGCAGGTAATCGTTATATAGAAGTATTAAAGAGGTATTACTGAATAGGTTTAGGAATTATATGACAAGGATTCTTTACATCAAAAGTCATTCTGCACCGACCGCAAATAAATTCGGATAAAGTAAGGGGCGGATTGAATGATGAAGTAGTGACTACTGTTCGATGCAATAGGGTATTATTAGAGTATTTTACTGAAAAAAAATGGACACATATTTTTTAGTTTTTCAAGTAAACAAAAAATGAAGACGATACAGTGTGATGAAAAGACGCGTGACGTCACTTTGCTGGTTAAAATAAAATTGTGCCATTATTATTAGTGACGTCACGCGTAGTAAAATACCCTGTTGGCTGAGTTAACCTGATACTGTATAAAGGCCTAAAATGTCTGATCGGTCTTCCAGGATTTGGCTACAAACCGACAGAAATGAGTTATTGAGCAATCAAGAATAACTAGTATTTAGGTCAAATATTACAAAGGTCAAAGTCGAACCACGAAGTCCATTTCCGAGATCAGTGTGATTGTAGGAAACAAACAAACAAATGTATCAATTCGGTGAACTGTTGGTACCTTGCGTCACTGTCCATGGGTTCAGATCGATAATATTTATCTTTGAAATAGATTTATGATGTTCTGAAGGTCAACCGACTGGCCTTACGGTTGCGTGTTAACAGCTTAAGGTTAAGGATTAAACTCAAACGTTACTGATAATACACATTGTATACTTGTTATAGTACCTGGTTTTAGGTCGAACGATTACTACATGTTTCAAAAGGTTTTCCGTGTGTTAATCCAGGATTTTCGGGTTGTGAATGTGTGTCACGCGCTTTGTTCATACGTGATTAAGTAAGAATTCGTATTGTCTGTTAGTTGGTAAGCGCAACATTACGGACCGGTTGGTCTGATTTGGTTATTTGATTTGTAATGTTGGTAGGCTAATAGGTCGAAGCGAAGCGTTTTTCTGTATGGATTATTGTATGAAGTTTATAAATAGGACAACGTCTGTCGCGTCAGCTAGTTTGAAACGTGTAAGAATTGTGGCAACTGGTGTTCTGTATGGGAAATTTAGCCCCGACATTTTCTTTGTTTCGGAGCTCGGATACTACAGTAGCACTTTAGGTACCTATATTGGACATTTTCCTTTACATAATATATGTATGTCCAATACTTTTAAGAGCCGTGTATGTTACGAGGCTGCGTAGGTTGGAGTCATGTTGTGGTGCTACCCACGCATTGGATCCCACGCATCCCACGCATTGGACCTTGAGACTACATGCTTTAGCCCATAGATACGTTATAACCGCTGTTATGGTAAGTACAGTCACGAGCATGCATAAGTGCTAGTTACGCAAAACTCAATCCTAATTTTAATAATCACACATTTTTATTATCACAAAATTCTATTATTCAAAATTCAATTTTGAATTTTGAATAATAGAATTTTATATGGCGTTACGAGCACACATTTTTTGAAACTGAAATATTATTAATAATAATCACACATTTTTATTGCAATCCATAATGTACACATACAAGTTGTAAATACAAATAAATAGACACAATTATGGACCCTGTTGGACTAAATTTTAAATATAGTAGGACTTAACAGAGAATAAGAAGAGTTTAATAATCTTCCTTGTTAATAAATAACAATTTCAATTATTTGCTACCTAATTTTTTTTTTACTGCAGTAAGTATTACCACTCAATTATATTTTATTCTATTAAAAATACAATCGTTATTTCACGAGAAAACTGCTTTTGAGTTCTGTGTTACCGTAAGGTATTTATGCTGGTGGCTGTACAGTGTTGAAAGCTGCATCAATGTGCTTACATCGCGATTCGCTGAACTATGACCGTATCTCATATAAAGCTATTGTTTTCAGCGCTGCAACGGCTCGGCGGTGTGAGCGGATATTGCAGCTGCCCACATGTTGCTCACAAACGATCAGTGTACTGGTCAAGACGAAGGTGCTGAGAGAATGGATGAATGTGGTGTGCTATTGTTGCTGTGATAGCGAATGGAAAGGGAAGTTAGGAAGTGCAGTTGCTGTCGGTCAATTAGTTTTAACGTCGGTTATAATTTCAAATATGGGCAAGTTAAAAAGAGATGACACGGAGACATCTCGCAGATTAAAATATTAAATACAACAATATGTTTTGCACATTGACAATGTTTAGAAAAACAAAGAGTCAGACATGTGCCAAATATGAGTCAGAAATTACTGAAATTGAACTCCTCGAAGTAATAAATTGAAACTGTGGGAACACTCTGAAAGAATTAGGTTCGTCCAATTAATAATTCACAATAGAACCAACAAACGACAAAATAAATAGTACAAAGTCAGAAGAACGATTAAATCTTAATTGGATACTTAACACACATGGGTCTTCTTTATTGAAAAATATGTTTTTTATACCAGCTCAGAACAATCTCAGGAGATAATTAATATCACCGAAGGCATTTTCTACTGTTTAGAAATGACAAAATAATCCGAATCATGGGTTGATCTTGAGTACAGTCGAGTTGTTTATATCTTCTTCAGTTTTCAAATTCTCTCCTTTATCTAGCCAGAGGCCATTCTATTAGCGAATGCTATTGTTGAAGTAACAGAATAGAAGGGATTAATCACGTGTCTCCCACACATTGCTGACGTTTGAACAATCTTCTACGCCACGCTACCGCTGTTAGAATGTCACTTGTCTACAGCTTCAGCAACTGAGCAGACTCTATAGCGTTGGATACCTTAGTCGAATGACTTATATGTTTCTTTAAATATAAACCTTTCATCACTGTTTGGTAGACATTAACTAAAACCTTTTTAATATACTACTCATGAAAAATATAAATCAAAAATGTTTTATTAAACTGTCAGGGTCATATTTTTAATTAGCAACTTGTGACATTGCAATACTACTACTGTAATAAATTGGTACATTAATTGTGCAGATTCTATCCTCTCGAGCAAACAAAAAGGCCTGGTGACTGTACATAAAAGTAGATAAATGATGAACTACGTCTTCGTCAAATAAAATATGTCTGTGTTACTAGCTCAGAGAATCTCTAGAGATAAGTATTCTAGTTAGTTTTATATCGCCGGGGGCATGGGAACGGTTTAAAGATTGTAATAACGTTGAAGAAGCCGGGCGGGGCTTCAGGCTCTACTTCCACAACTAAACACGTCAAAAATGTCTAGGTATCAAGTACATTTTTAACTATAAAAAATATTCAATTAATATTTATCAAATCTAGTGTTCCAGGCTGGCTTCTTACTTTAATTCCTATGTTTAAGTTAGCAACCTATCCCTAAGTTTTGTAAGAATTAAGAAAAATGCCAATAATTCCCACATTTTTTGCGAATTAGAATAAGTTAATATCTGCAATTAAATGGCAAAAAGGCTAAAATAAGGATTTTTTAATTTCACGAATCACACAATCAATGGCATGCTTAAAATCAGTTCATCAAAATCACTTTGAGGAATGGACGCCCACATTCTTTCTAACTAGTCAAAAAGTTGTTGTGGGGTATGCACGGCATCCATACTCGGCTGAGCTCTTCTTTGGAGCATATCCCATGCGTGGGTTGAGGTATGGCGATTGAACAGGCCACGGCAGAACGTTAATGCGCGCATCGGCAAGAGTGCGTGTGACTACTCTTGCCATCTGTGGACGTGTATTGTCATGCATTATAGTCGAAACGAATCACCCAACCGGCTTCGCAAAGGGATGGTCGTTTCTGAAACAATCCTCTCCGGATAAATCTGAGCATTGAGGTTGCCCCTGATCCAAATGAGATCTATTCTTCCTCCGATCCAAATACCGGCCCAAACCATTATTGCTCCATATGAATGAACTTTCTGCCAAAATTTCAAACGTTCTTGACGTCCAGAGGTCCTCTAAACTAGGGTACGTCTTGTATCCGGCCTCATACCGAAACGACATTTATCGGAAAAGAAAACACAACGCCAGTCTTCTTTCTCCCAATTTCTGTGTTCGCGACCCCATTGTAAACGGGCCGGTCTACGATTGCAGGGTGCATAGGTGGAACTCTCAGCGGCATTCGGGAACGCAAACCCACTTCACGGAAACAAATTCGGATGGTTTGGTCGCTTATCAGCAAGCTGGAAGAGCCGCATAGTCAACATCATGGCGGTCATGGTACGATTCCATCGAGCAGTATTTTGGATGTACCGATCCTGTCTGCGAGTGGTGATGCGAGACCCTGCTCCATGTCGCTCGGCCACGCTGTCCGTGATACGATAGCGTCTTCAGAGGCGGCTTATGACGCTTTGTGTAGTTCCAAGAGCGATAGCCGTAGTACGTTGCCTGGAACCAGCTTGCAACATTCGGACGGCTCCCATCATCTCTTCTCGTGTCAAATGATGTCGTCGCTCCATATCGATGCAATTTTTTTCAGTTCCGTTGCAGAAATTGTAATGGTTTTGTAAATATGTTATTACACAATTTTGTAGGAATCCTGATTGGCAGTTGATTTTCTTTTTTTTAATCAAAATTAAAAAAATATATAATATATTACTTCAAATTGTTAAATTCACTCAAACGAATCAATAACGATCCAAAAAAGTTAGAAATAATAATCCTCCATTGCGATCCTAGGCACTTTTGATGTGTGTATTTACTGTATGTACATAACAAAACATTACGTATGTATTCCCCAAAGGGTTAGGCAGAGGTGCACCTATGGCATGTAGGTTCCTTAAGTTGTAGGGGAGCAGTAAGAGAGGATTTCCCGAAATTCCTACGGGAAAGGGAAAAAACGGGATATGCGCGTACGAAGTCGCGGGAAAAAGCTATTAAATATACAAATTTTACTAGCAGTATAATTAAGCATATAAGTATTCATTGTCTTATTAATTTTTAATAGCACTTAAATGTGTCTAGTTTTAGTCATTGTTTTCGTCTACTAATAGGCAGTAGGCACTAGCTCGTTAAGTAGGTCCCAACGTTAGACAAGTCACTAAAAGTATTCTCGTATCGGCCCGGGCAATTTGGGAATGAAAGGCTCATGCCGTATTAGAAATAGCAAAGTAAGGAAAGGCAGTCAAAGACATGAATACTGACAGCTTGCTAGTTTCCTGAGAAGGTGTTTCTTCGCCAATCCGTGACCAATATTGACGAGAAATACATAAATTAAAGTACTAGCTGACTACCATAAGGCCTAGCATACACTAGAAGAAATCAGGATCATGTGGCCTTTGCTCAGGGACAAATAGGCGAGTTAGATTCGATCAGATAGAGTCAGCCAGACTTCGAACCTTCGACCTATACCTACCTACTCGTGCAGCCGTGAAATTTCAGTCAGCCCAAAAAATTATCAGTATAAAATATACATGTATGTATACTTCTTATCATATTTATAGTTCCATTTGACGAAGATTTCTTGGTTATTTCGATGAGTGACAGTGAGATGAGTCCAAAATTACATGAGCCTTCAAAAATCTCGATTTATAGTAATCTCATGATTTCTATAAATCAATATTTTTGAAGGCTAGCTAGGTAGTAAATAGTTTTAGGGATGCCAGGTGCATGATAATGTTTAATAAACTATAACCTCAGGCCTTTTACTGAAAGCTCTACATCATTAATGTGCCCAAAAACCACCTACAAAGAGCTCTTTGATCAAATTAAATTGTGAGCAGTCAGTAACCAAAAAAAAAAAGATTTGAAACGAAGTGAAATCAAATGAATACCCTATTTTCATAGTACTGCTTTACAACTATACATCTGTGTGTGCTTAATTCCTTTTATTATATCCCTTAGAAATTGAATTTAATACAAATTACAATGCAGGTACATACGAACACATTGCTAACAGAATTTGTTCGCTCGTGATCACAGCAGCTCCGGGCCTTAGCTTGCTATTTTTTTGATTTCGTTTAAGCTTTATATTTTCACTCTTGATAAAAAGATTTTCTCCCCTCCAATGTGTGGGAAATCGAATGAAATTCCCACGTTCGTTCACACCTATGAACGAACCTCCATTTGTATAATGATGAGTGCGAATTGACTCCATTTTTTGAAACGAGAATAGATTATAAACGTAGGTTTCTAATTAATGAACCTGTTAGATCAGCACTTTTCCGAACAACTCAATGATAATTCTGATAACAAAATTAAAAACGCAGACTTTTCTTTATCATTGAAAAACTATGCGTATAGCAGCCGATAAGTCGGTTTCAAAGATCAAATTGTTAACAAGCTGGGACTTCCTGTTAGTTAAGACGAATAAGGAAACTGGCAGTATAACTTCAGACACCATCAATAAAAGCTTTCTAATTAATTATCTTTTACGCGAAACCCATCCACAAATACTCGTAGAAGTACACATCGTAACACACATTAATGAAACAACCCAATACATTTAATCAGTGGCGTGGATTCGTAATTACTTTAACCGGAAAGCCTCGTTAATAATTCAAAGTTTTTACAACCGCTTCATTGTATGAGTGGCCGAGGGTGGCGGGCAGGCGGCTGTGCCGTCATTTATCACGAATTGATCCATCTCGGAACTCTCAACTGTCACTTATGAACTTTTTCGTTTAGCAAATCGCGCCGAAACGTCATTACAGAAATTCATCTAAGTAGCGGAGAGTGCGGGGGAGGTAGTGACTAGCGACTGAATATCATTCTGTAATTGGCTGTCAATAAGCTGCTTGGCGGTGCGGGGCACGTCCTGCCCTACATACCGCTGCAGCGCGAGGCCTTGTGCAACATCTAGGGGATGGTCGCCCGGCAAGATTAGTTTGATTGAAAATGTTTTCCTTGCAAGTTGCAGCTCTTTATTGGGTGTTACAGAAAAAAAGTCTTAGGTGATTTACATACTGGGCAGATGTCAATGATCCCAATCCATAAAAGTTAGGTCAAATGGATTTCATTATCTAATGATGAAGGCAGATTAAAATAAGTGGCAGTGGAACTGTTTTGTTACGTTTGATCTACTTCTATCGGGCCTTCGCCTAATTTTAGTTGGGGACAGTTTCAAGTCTAAGAAAATTCAGCTTTTCAGGATCCAAAATTAGTCTACATCCAATTTTGGATGGGGTCACACTTCAGTCAAAACAAATTTAGCTTATAGGAAACAATTATGTCGAGCCGAATGTGTTTCTAGAACTCAAAACAGTACGTAAGTCGTAGTTACTGACTCACTGACAATGTACATTACACACATACAGACAGGCAGATAATGGTAGGTATGATGTACGGTAATATGCGGTATTATATCCATCTAGCTTTTGGTGGCGTGTCCGCAGCAATTATGTAATCTATTTTATATTGAAACCAAAATTACATTAAAGATACTGATCTTTTTACCTACTTTTTAAAATGCTTTATCAATTGAACATGCTTTCTATTCTTATTTATTTATTTAACAATTAATGTAGGTACACATATAAAACCTAGGTAAAGGTGATGCTTGTATGCATGTCTTAAGATTCTTCTGTTTAATTCAGTTTTTAACGTCGTTTTGGAATTGTAAACTGTATTTAGGTTTCCCGAAGGCTTAGTAAGAGGTGTACTTATAGTATTCAGATTTCAGGACAAGCCTATTGCTAGCAACCGAGATCTCATGAATCCAGATTCCGAATCGCCCTACCTAGAATAGTTTTTTTTTAAGTTGTCATCAAAAATGACTCCTTCCACTCTGGGTAAAGCCGAAGGGAGTGCCAGACTCTCACTGACTAAAACCCATCCGTGTTCCTCCAAATGTTCTTTGCGTTTAACATATTCCGCAACCCTGGCAAGGAATCGAACCCTGGGCTTAATGCTCAGCAGTAGCTTTTTCGTTTTTTTTTTTAAGTTTTAATATTTTCCTTTTTGGTTTACAAACATAGATCTCAAAAGAACAAACAGGCAGATTTCACAAACAGCGGTGGGTCGGACAAATAGTTAATCGGTAGAATAGATTCGGAATCGAACCCGCGAAACGCAGCAGCCATTGCGAATATAGCACAATATTTTTAGTTTACTTATATCTCTATTACATTAAGGAAGAAATTGAAAACAAAATGCTGTTGGTAGTTCACTTGAGCATTCAGTTTTCCAATACTATTTAAGCGTGAAAGAAAGATGTGATGGTCATGAGGATTTTTTCTTTATCCCCATGGGCCATGGCATGATATAGAAGGCGAAACCATTTTGCTATTTCGGTGACAATCGAATCGGTTTCAGAAATGCTTCTAAGAATGAACTCACGATAACCCTTGCCATCTAATGATGACGGTTGATCTTTAGTGTTTAAGATCAATTTTATAAGTAACTGATACAGTTGTTTTGTGTATATGTCACAAAGCCATGTCAAGAACATAATAGATGGAACTAATTACTAAGTCTAAACCTCAGAGCAGTACGACTAAACTGGGGTGTTCAGCCATAGCCTACGCCAACGTAACCTATTTCCATTATGAACTCCAACTTGTGAGGGATGACACTCTGCTCCCATGACAATATCACCATAAGAATTACAGGAAAAAATGGCGCGAATATAGTCGCAACAGGTGCAAATAATATGATTAATGTACAGGAAAGTACGCAGCCGTGGTTACGTGTCAATTTCCAACATTTTCTGTCATCTCTGCGAATTATACTGCCGTTTCATTCGCGATGTATTAAAGCATATTATGTCACACTTAAATAATTCCACGAAGAGCAGCTTATATTTAATGTTCAGTTATATATAGAACGTATCAAAGGATATCTTCGAGATAAAGACCTATTGAAGTGTATCTCGCCGCTCCATTTGACAAACTCATCTAAGTCATCAAATGTTGCGATGAAACGTATCTATATATATCTACACGACGGAATAAACTTTTTACCCTTCTTCAAGGAGTCCTTGGATGTACAGAGGTTGAGTGGATGAGTGGTTGTCGTGCATACTCGCTCGTAGTCCAATGTAATAAGTCTCCGCTTCATTTCATACTATGTACTACGTTACGATACACGGAGTAAAGCGTGGGTGAATTCACGATTGAAGGCTTTCCAAATACTACCTATTATGTTTTTTGTGGATGTTTGATTAGGTTTTCAAGCTTTATATCTGGCTGAAACATTGTTAATTGTTGTTTCAAAAGCTTTTTTTTTACAGTTAAATGGACGCTTTAAACGTACAACATCATTGGGGCAATCAATGAAAAACCTTTCGTATTTAAGCTCATGATTACTTGTATTATAATGTATTCTAATATCTTCAAGTATTTTTAGTGAGTTTTTTGTGTAAAAGCTGTTTTAATTGTGTAACATTTTGTTCATGTAATAAAACTAAAATTTAATTGGATTTCTATTGCAGCATATCATAGCTGGGTAACTATAACGATAAATCTCGGTAAACAGTTTTGTTTACCCACTTTACTTGATTTAATTACCTATTAAATGATAATGACCTACAATAATAGCTTTGTTGTTGCCTACATTTCTTGGAATATAATTCTAATTATAATTATTATCAATAATTATTGAGATAAATCACTATCTTCATACTAGGAATATTACAAAGCATTATCGTTGCTCAAAGATTTTGCGCGGTTACGTGTTCAGTGTCTCGGCTCCGGGCGCTAATATCTGATGTAACTTACTCGTTGTGCGGGATATCCTCGAGCTGGTTGGCGAGCGCGGCTGCCGCGAGCAGCGCGACGAGCAGGCCAAGCGGCCTCCGCGGACACATGCTGTCCATCAGCACCATCGCACTCCCCACATGACAAGGGCACACGACAACCGACACAGCACTGACGCTCCTACATGGAACAACACACGGCACTAAACTCTCCTGACAGTGTGACACAGGGCGGACGATTGTGCATGAGTCATCGAGTGGTAGT